>JARHVA010007232.1:510000-682500 GCA_037957365.1 Torreya grandis | reverse complement strand
CTAAAACACATTATTATCAATAAAAAACCCCTTGTGATAGAGGAAGGGAAATTTGTGTAGGTGGTAGATAAAGGCGAGACTACATTGTTGGAGCTGATAAGAATCAACAATAAATAGATGGAATTTTTTAATAATTAATTACATGAGGCATGTATAGACTTGGTAGGATTGATTTAGGAGTGTAATTCCATTAATAAATAGGAATCCAAAATAATTGAATCCTTATCACACTTGGTTAAGGCTAAAATCACTCCACAAAAGTAGGTCACTAAGGTGGTGTGGATTATTTACCCAAAGATCCCCCTAAAATCCCCCTCTAAGAAGACACCATAGAAGGAACTTACATGGAAGAAATCCATAATGATAATGCTAAAGGTCTGATCAATAGAACCCAGGCTAAAATCATCAAGAACAAACTGATTGAGTAGGTGAAGGAGATTGAGGATGTTAAGGTACTCACAAAGGGTTCCTCCCACTTAGAGTAATTTGTTTTTAATTTCTATGTTTTTATCCTCTACTATGGTAGTTATATTTTTGTTTTGATACTCTATTTTTTGGCTCTTAGCCCATGGGGCTTGTTATAATTTATCTTACTCTACTTATAGTTTGGTTGATAGTCCCTATAAAATAAGGTATTTTACCTAATCAAATAAAACAAATGATTTTAATCATTGAAATTTAATATCTTCCTTTTCTATTCCAAATTCATTGATAGATTTCATATTTATGTTTGATATATTTATCATCCTTGAAGATCATTAGCCACTAAATCTCAAATAATAATATTTTACATATTATGGTTTCACTACCATAGTTTCCATCTATGATCCCCTAATGACCTTTGAAAAATAAAACTTCTCATTCATTATTCATGAAAAATCCATGCAATACCTCATTTTACCCTTATTTTTATATTTCATTGCTAATGAGATAATATGGTGTAATGTGTAATCACCAAAAAGTGGTAATTGGATGCTAAGAACTATCACTTGAATTATCATATTCTTATATTAGCCTTAGAACTATCCTAGAGCCTTAGACACACCTTTTTAGTCATTAAGAAGACCAAAATCACCTACAGTCATCCTAAACATAGTTCTAGAACTATATTCTTATATCTTAACCCAACTTGCTGAGCAGTCTGCCAAGTGAACATTTGGGACACTATAGCCACATGGCCCTAGTGTTCCCAACTAAGCGTTATTGTCCTTATCCCTAAATATTACCAATGGATACTTTTTCAAACATGTTCCCATCCTAATGTTAGCTTAAGAATATTTTCCTATCCCATAAAGCTATAGAACTCTATACATACAAGTTTAATTGGCCCCTATTCACTAAATGGAAAATAGATGCAAAATCACATTTAAACTAAAGACAAGTTGAGGAAAATTAAGGTATTTGATCTCTATTCTACCCTAATTCTACATACTACTATCTACAAGCTCAATCACATTCAAGGAATCCAAGTCTACTCTCATTATATCATTCACTTTCACTTGCATCAAGCACTAGGTGGGAGAACTACATCAAGCTTGATCCCTCTTTAGATTATTTAAATGTAGGTAACTCTCTTCATAGTGGGGTGTTGAGGATGTCTAACCTATCAAACTAATGAACACACAATTATTTCTCATGTCAAAATTGTAAGGAGGATTAGGGTTTGTACATTAAATCAAGTTTTCAAAGCATAACACATATCTCTAGGTTTCATATGCCCAAGAACAAGACCTAAAATCATAGGCACAGGTGCTCCCAAAAAAATAGGAACACTCTTTCAAAGGGGACATTAGTGCCACATTGAGGATACTACACCAACATGGAACTATTATCCATAATGGGAACTACTTTTCATAGGGGGTACTACTATCTAGTGAGCATATGGACACCAAAATCCTATTGACAATAATCAAAACTATTTAGAACTTAGTTTTTAGAACCCAAATCATCTATGATAGTCACTTTTTAGATAAATATATATCTATTCCTATTTATTACTATTTTTACAAATTCAAAGAAGTTCAAATACCATAAAATATTAGTTTTTAATTATTTCATATTATTTAATTGACTTAGACATCTCAGTCTTTTAGCCAAACATGAGAATTACATAGTTAAGCCCTAAAATTTAAATCATTTGGTGAACCCAACATGCTTTGAATATTGCATAAAAACCTAGTTTGCATTAATTATTATTTTTTTGTAATAAATAAAGGTTGAATACTTATGATTTTATGATTTTTTAGACAACCTAGATAATTAAATCATTTACATATTAGGTTTTCAATTTATTTAAATATAATTTCATTTTTTTAAAGAAACCCTTGATTGTAAAAAATCTAACCCTAGACACACTTAGGGTTTGCATATTTTTCTATTTATACCCACATTTTATATCCATACATCTTCTTATTTATATATCATACAATCATGATCATAATTATATAATAAATTAATCAATTTTTATTTAAAATTATAATACTTTCATTCGCATGATTTTTCCCTTTAATTTAGAATGAACTCACAAAAGACATAAACACATGTATAGATGATGCTTTTTATCAGATGCAATATATGTCATATCTCATATCATGTTATATTTTTCCTATGTGGATTTAAATTAACAAGAAAATCCAAACATGAATAAAGTATTTAACACATAAGCTAACAACTATGTTTCAATGTCATAGCTTATGCATAGGAAAGAATATCCTCCTCCTCATCTCCATGAGCATGATAACTACTTTACCTCTAACTAGGTCCATGATATCATTCCTATATAAGATGAAGAAACTTATTAAAATTTCACTAACCCCATACTCAACCTATTCACACCTCTTACCTATAAGATATGTGCCTACATGTTCAATTAGAAATTTCTAGGGTTTGTACTTGTGAGACTCTATATGATTAAATTATTAGTATGATCAAGATAATTACAGGTTTAAAAAATTAGAGTCAACTATTACATGAAAATATTATAACATTGGAAAATTATTTTAAAATAAAAAGGCCTCTAAGGTATAATATTTTAAATCATGTATATGCATCTTCACCTAGTCAATTTATGGCATACAATGTTACATATCCAAATCACAAATCACAACAAAGTACATATACAACTAGTGATTCAAAAATAATTAAAATATAAAATAATTTTTTAAGTGAGATATTTTTTTAAATTATAAAAACTAATATGGGTGTGAATCATTTCCCTTAAAAAATTCATTCAATTCTATTTATCATTCATGAAGCATTCATTCAAACACATACATCAACTAATGCATAAACAAGCATTCACTTAAGCATACACAATACGAACACAATATATATGTGGTAAAAACTCATGGGGGATTAAAAAAAAATTAAAACATATATTTTAATATAGTACTATAGGCAATGCATTAATATTTAGTGAGGCATGAACCACACAAGGAGCACCAACCCCTCACTAGTCAAACACCAACTCAACTAGGCCTTTAGCAAGCATAAACTTATAAGGAGGCACAAAACCCCTAGATAAATTAGCAAAATTCAGATACATATAACCTATGATCACATTTTGACACCTATTTCTTACTCAATTATTTTTTCTTCACACTCTTTTATCTCTTTCAAACAACCTGTTAGGCCTCTTTGCTCAACTAGCCCCTTTCTTGGTAGAATTAGGTCATATGAAATTTATCATCATATATGGAATTATTATTATAAATACATGACATATTAAACACACCTATATTATTTTATTCAATACTTTTACCTAACTCACAAAACTCTATTTCAGTTTCTCATATCCTCAATATTCTAACTAGTCAAATTAGGCCTATTAGACCTTCTTTTCATACTTGACTCTTGATCTCACCCACCCTCGTAAACCATAAACCTATAAACACATGGAAAATTATGTTAATATATAAAATAAAACATTTCATAATTGAAACACACACTACATATTTTGGTCACCACCCATAAGAACCAAAACAATCATTAGGCCTAATAGAGCCCTAATGCAGTTAGGCCTTCTCAAAGCACACATTTCACCTTGACCACATTAGAACATATTGAGCCTTAAAAAATAGATGAAAAAATTAACACACACTTAAATTATACCCATTATAATCTCACATTATGTCTCCAACACCATTTATCTCATTCACTCCTAGAATCACACCATTAGGCCTTCTCATAATTAACCCTTTTCACTGCTAGAAAGTATGCCTTAAATATCTGAAGTATATACTCAAATTTTATAAATAACCACATTAAAAAAACATATTTATATAAAAAAATTTACCTTAGGTTAATCATAATGTTATTTATAATTCACCATATATGGAAAAAAGACCTCAAATTGACCACTTCCATATGCTCACTCAGACCTACAAACATGCTTCAAAACACAGTCAAGAACATTTGACTTTTGACACTTTCATAGGAGTTTATCATGAATATAAATAAATTAAAATTAACCTATGATACATATATAAAAACTCAAATTTCATTGTATTCTTAAACTCTATGCATAATGACTCAGTAACATTATTCTCACTCACATACAGAAAACTGTTTATAGCTCCAAAACACAATCATAGAAACGAAGACTTAAAACACCTATGTGAATAATTTTATAAAATTAAAATGGATTTATATGATCTTTAAAAATTATTATAAAATGTTTAAATAAATATATTATGAGTTTCAATAGCAATAATGGTCATATAGACCAATCTCATGTCTTCACTCTACCCAAACCTCACTATGTTAGACATGTCACTTTGAGAGAAGCTTTATACTTGCATATAAGAATATAAAAATATTATATTCAAAGGTTATATGTGTTACATGTATTTAATAACAAAAATATGAAATTATACCCATCCTTAATCCATTGTAACACATTCATAATCTCATTCCCACTTCTACCTTGTTTTCTCATTATCTTCCTCACTAGGCCTTTTTACAGATAGGCCAACTTACAAGAAAAAATTATCATATTTTAATTTTTTAACCTAATAAAAAACTTAAATTTACACAAAATATAAGTCTCACACATCATCCTCCAATAATTTTCATGTTTTTACCTAGTCAACCCTATCTACTACATAAAAAAACCCAAGAAATAAGGGGTTTCCTATAGCTTCCACTCACTCTTCTGGCATAAAAATACAACATATAAGAAATTGGAGAGCCATATACATGTTTAAATCACAAAAATAGGTAAAAAAAACCATTCTTATCCATTTCAAATAAGATCTTCCATATAGGGTCATTATTAGGGTTTTAGAGAGGGTTTATACGATCTTCCATTCTTAACAATAATTAATAAATATTAGGTCCTCAACTTAGAAAAAATGAAAAAAAAATTAATATAGTACCCTTCCACAACTACCATGAACTACTTTCATCCTCATGCAAAGGTTTCATGTGTCAATGAGCATAATAAAATCCTTCTCAGGTCTACAATACCTCATTCTTTACAAACATAAAAATTGAAAACCATATTTCATGCTTTCTCCTTTATGATTTGACCTCATAATTGGTCAAAAAAATTGAAACATCCTATAACACTTCTAAAAATTATCTCATGAGCTCTGGTACCTTAGAAATTGAAATTAACCCTTCATTTGGCCACACTAGGTCTCTAGGCCTAGAACCACCATTCACACTTAGACCTTGAAAATACCTTGAAACCTCTTTTAATATTTTAAAAACCTCATAATAATGTCATAAAACCTCATATCATGCTCACACACTACCAATATTATTCTCACAACCTTTAGACTTCTCTCCTTAACATGCTACCAAGCATGTACCTTCTCACTAGGTCTCTCAAGTACATGATTAAGGCATGAAATGGCCTTGAAATATCCTCTAAAATATTATCTACCTTATACACATGTTTACATAGAATAAAAAATCTTCTCATATACTCTACCATTTATTTGAATTCTTGATAACACCTCAAGACTCCTCATTAGGTTAGGCATAGTCTAGGACTAGTCTGGTTGCATGCTTAGGCTTAAGACCTTACCATTGTAGGTTTACCTTGAAACTTTACTAAGTGTTTCCACACTTTATATACATTATAAAACATCCTTGAACATATACTCATACCTATGTGTATCCATCTTACCAGACCACCATCTTCATATACATGTTCATGATATGACAATGCTTCTTAAGAATAGTGCTCAAATGTATACTTACCTTGTATCTTGATCTTAACCTTGACATGTCATCAACCTCAGAATAATTATCAAGTTGCCTTCAAATTCTCTTTTGTCACTTTGTCACTTGGTTTTCTTGTCACATACCATGTATCTTCACAATAACATATCTAAGACATCAATGACACTCATAAACCTTTAACATCAATCAAAATGTTAATGTCACAATACCAAAAATAGGAACATATCTCAATAATATTAAGGGACATGCTTAAATGTAAATTGATCAACCTACCTCCTCTACACCTAGTGAAGAGATCTAGATATTTTTTTGCATAGCATAGAATGCATGGGCACCACATAGATTCATGTTTAGTATTGAAAAGGAAAATACAATAGATAATGGATAAATATGAATTACATAGTGATACTGAATCTAAAAAACATACATTGACACATATACCAATTCAAAAAGTGTCAAATTTAGAAACAATACAAAAATGGTTACCAAAACATAATCCAGAACAACACAAGATTCAAAAAACACAATCTAATTAATAAACAATACAACAAGCATAGATAAATAACAAAAATATACATCTCCAAAATGAGGATCAATGTTAAACATGGTACAATTTTTGTCAAAAATATCTACAATAGTTTGATTATCATGGTCAAGGTTTCAGTAAACAAGCCCAAGGCATCACTACTATTCTAGTAGTTGATATTATTGGTCAATTTGGGATTTATTGAACAACATAAGGAAAATCATTCATAAATACAATTTATCAAGTCAAAACATCTAGATACACATGACATGTTACATAAAGAACAAAATTTTAAGTTGAAAAGTCAAAATCATATTGAATAAACAAGATTTGATACATTTGATACACCCATCACTTGGGGGCATTTCATACACAACTGCTACTAACAGGATCTATCCTTACATACTATACATTAAAATTTACACAATGATATATATTAATGTTGATCATTTCTACTCATTACTTAGATTATTTTCCAATTATAACTAGTTAGAATTAGTATATGTGCATCCTAGCATTTACATAGATTTGTAGTACACATTTAAACATGTTTCAATTTCTAGTTTTCCTAGATTAGACTTGATCATATTTCCTATGATTCTTCCATCTTTGAAGGCATTTTAATATGCCATTATTCTTTGGATCTACACAACTTATCTATTTATATGCCTGGACATGTTCCCATGTCCCATGTGTGTGCTTTTCTTGATTTTATATGTGGACATGTGAAAATGTCCTTCTATGTGGCTCAAAGACAAATTACATGTTGCTTGAATATGTGGACATTTGAACATGTCCTTACATGTCTTCATTATCATATTTAGTGACATGTGCTCATGTCCCTTATATAATGTCCCCTTGGCCTATCTTTTGTGTGCCTCATGTGTCATATGCTTTCTTGTATTCTTCTACATAATGACACTTGTATTTGTCTATTACACACACACACACACACACACACACCATTTTTTAATGCCATGGGGGATATGATGAATCTACCCTTCTTACTCGATATTTGTGATGGACATAATGCCCCATCCCCCTAAGTAATTACTTAGATTTGATTTTATACACATTGATTACATATATCTTGACACCCTTGTGTAATGTTATATTAAAAAATAAATCTTACATTACCTACTTATGCTCAATTTAATTTACATTCTAATTTTATGTTTATATATTATATTGAAATGTCATGCACATGCTTTGACTAACACATTTTATAGATCTGATTTAAAGGTCAGTTCTTACACATATTTCATAACTACCCTTAATAGAGGGGGAATTCATAGGGATTTATCATAGAGATAAGGATCGTACTTTGTTATTCATAGATAAATTTCAGCACACAAGATAAGTTATATAAATTAGACTCAAGGTACACATTGGAATTATAGAGACTTAGAAAATAGTTTAGACCACCCAGATTTTAAATTGGGCAAACATTATCACCGAGATTAGGACACTATCACCATAGAGTGTTAATGTTAACTACATGGTGCTACTATCCAATAACCATGATTTTAGATAATTTAGATCATTTAAACTATAATACTAGGTAAAATACATATTATCATAAATATTATCATAGGTTTGACAATTATGTTTAGATTTTTTCCAAATATATTTATTTCAGCTTAGATTCATATCAGTTGCTCAGATTTGGGGGAATCATGAAGAACATGATCACTTCCAAATTTAGTTCAATTACATAGATTTATATATTACATACTTAGTTAAGATTAATCATACTTATATATACCATATTGGAGGCATGTGTGTGACACATAATTTCCACATACTTAACTACACACATGTTGATCAGATGGAATGGAAAACCCCATTTCATTATCTATTTTATAAAGAATTGATATCACATTCAAAGTTGTCACTAGATTCATTTCTTACTCCATATATTGTGTTTGGAATTCTTGAGTGGCCTAGAGTTGCCTAATATACCTGAGTGGTTGTGAAACCAACATACACAATTATGTTTACTCAGCTAAATACATTTACCACTTTGTGTAGTTTAGTTATAGATGCATCTACTTCACACAGGTGGACAATGATGGAGTCATGTCCTATATGATTTATTGATCCATGCACATGAGAGGGTTATACAAAATTATAGTCTTATCCAATCTATTCACAAAAAATAAGATCCACTAAGTAGGGGTGGGCAATGATGGAGTAAAAACCAGATTAAGTTCTTAAACCACTCAAATGAGGATTAAGCAATCCATAAACTTAGTCCAAGTTATTAAATGATATGATCAATATGTACATTCACACACATAGGTTATCACCAAGTTCATACATTGATTTGCTTACCCAATGAGGTATATGCATTCTTTTCCTATCTCTTTACTCAGCTTTACTCAGTTACTTTATTTCAGCATAGTCTTTTACTTTTGATCATCTTTTAAGCAAGGATTGATTTATACATGTTTCATTGTAGGAAATTTCTTTGGATCATGTTCCACATATTTAGACTCAAATTAAAATACTCACATCCAACTACATGAGATTCACTTCCAAGGTAAGTCTAGGTACACTTATTTTTCCTTTATACTAGTCATTTCACTTTGTTACATTACTAGCACAAAGTGGGAGATGTAATTACCTAAAGGTGGTAATTAGATGCAATGAGTGTTGCTTGAGTTACCCTAATCCTAGCTTATCCATAAACCTATCTTAGAGCCTTAGACACACTTTTTCAATCATTAATCAAATCATAGTTACCTACAGTCAGCCACAACAAAGTCCTAAAACTATCTTCTCAGATCCTAATCTAACTTGTTTAGTAGTCTATCAATTGGACATTAACACCAGATTTGGGATAATACAACCACATGGATCTAGTGTTCCCAGCTAGACACTAGTGTCCTTATACCCAACTCTTCCCAATAGATACTTTTTCAAATGTGTTCCCCTCCTAAGGTTAGCTTAAGCATATTTCCTTATTTACACAAGTTACAAAACTCTATAAATACAAGTCTTATTGACCTTTATTCACTAGATGTAAAATAGATGCAAACACACATTTAAACCAAAGACAAATTGATAAAAATTAAGGTATTTGATCCCTATTACTCCGTACTTCTACATGCTTCCATATAAAATAAAATATAATTTTCAAACATTTGAAATATTAAGCACATTCAAGACATACATGTCCACCCTCATTATATCACTCACTTTCACTTTCATCAAACACTAGGTGGGAGAACTACATCATGATTGATCCCTATTCAAAGTATTGGTATGAAAAAAAATCTCTTCACAATGGGGTGTTGAGGATGTCTAGTGTATCCTACTAAAAAACACATAATTATTTCTCATGCTATAATTATAAGGAAGTTTAGAATTTACACATTAAATTAGTTTTTCTAGGCATAACACAGATATCTAAGTATTGTGCATGTTAGAATAGGACCTAAACACACAATCATAAGTGCTCCTAGAAAATATAAGTAGTATCTTAAATGGTAAATTAGTGCCACATTAATAACAATACACCATCATGGTGCTACTATCTATAGGTGGTGTTATTTTCTAGTAAGTAGATGGACACCAAAATCCTATTAATGACACTCAAAATTATCAATAAATTGATTTTGAAAACCTAGATCATCTACGTCTATCACTTTTTAGATAAGTCTATATATATATATATATATACCTATTTATTTCTATTTTTAGAAAATAAAAAAGGTTAAATGCCATAATAAAGTAGTTTTTTATTATTGCATATTATTTAGCTGATTTAGACATCTCAACCCTTTAACCAAACATAGGAATTAATAGTTAAACCTTAAAAGTTTAAATTATTATGATAACCACCAATTTTTATTGTCTTTGATCTTTTAATCATTTAGAGTGGCACCTAAAGTTATAATGGTTGCAATGTTATCCAAGTCTTTAGGCACACATTGAATCCTTTACTAATATGAATTTTTCATGTCATATTCTATTATTTTCATGTCCAAATTCCCATTTATCTATGATAAATGGTTCATCCCATAGTTTTATTATTTAGGCTTAATGACACAAAAAAACTATAATTCTTAAAACAAGAATCTCCATCTAAAAATTATTGCACGTAATAATAACTTAATTATTATATACTTAAACACCTCATGGTCCATGAATAACACAAAAAAAAGTGAAATAATTATTATGAAATATTCTAAACTAAATAGATAATCAAAAGCACCTCTTGTTTGGTGGTGATGTAATTTTTCTCAACTTATGAAAACTTCATTATTTCAAAACATATTGGATGGTAAATATTTAATTCCCATGTTTTTTAAAGGATAACACAAATGGACACTTATATTCATCGATATGGACATGGAATGGTGCCTTCATTTTGAAAAAAATATAAAATTGGCATGCTTTCCAAATTTTCTTTCAATGTGTCAAATGCCTCCTATTTTTTTATAGGTAAAATATCCATCCTTTTTAAAGAGTTCCTCCATTGGCCTATAAATATTTGTATAAATAATATATTTCATGATATAAGAATTTGTGCACACACCTTTAAATTTTGAGATCATATAATTAATCTTGGAAGGATTGATAAACATACCCTCTTACATATGACATGCCCTAAAAATATACAAATATATGTAAAGAAGCATTTTTTTAGGTTGATAATGACTTGAAGTTACCTACATATTTTAAACATTAATCTATTATTAATTTATTTGTCCTCTACTAACCCATAGGTGGTCCAATAATCAAGATAAAATTGCATGAAATTATGAATGAATTCCTTAATGTCTACAACTATAATGCAAAAAAATGCTATCAATGTATACTTTAACTCAAAATAATTAAATATCTGATGACTTTCACCCACTTGGTTTTAAAATTAGTTTTGGTATTATCCTTTTCTTAATTTTGTCTCTAGTAGTAACTAGATAACCCATTAATGAAAGTGTATATTTTATATTCAATAACTCCTTCCATGATTTATTCAATAAAAGGGGTTGTGAAATCATCATTAATAAAAGTGGAATTTAGTAATTGGAATTCAACATAGATCCCAATGTTCCCATCCTTATTTATGTTGATGACCATTGATCTCACCCATTTAAACCCATCAATTTCATAAATTACTCTTGTGATGAACATATATTAATTCTCTATTTTGATCTTAATATGAAGGTTAAAATTCATTTGATAATATCTCTTTCTCCCTTGTCTTGAAACCTTGATTATATTAATTTTCATATTTCCCAAGGAAGAGTACACACATTTGATCTCCTTTTAGTTGTGAGGAAATATATCCTATAACTTGTTTAATAGTTTAACTACATGTGAAAATTCTTCATTTTTCTTAAAGTATCTAATAATTGTTATCATGGGTTTGGATTCAACACCTATAATGACCTCCTCGGATTTCATGGGTTTAGTTTAGTGTTTGTTCTTATCACTATATATATATGACCCTATTTTCCTTAATTAAATTACTTACATTTAAGTGATCCAAGTCATCATTATGTATATTTTAATCCACTTTTAAAATGAATTTATCTTTGTTTAAATTGAATTTAAAGTTACACTCAAGCCATTATTTATCGTATGTTTTAACATAATATCCACTTTAACTATGTAGACACTATTTTATAACCTTAATTTTTTATACTTAGCAAAACTTAGACCTTGGTTGTTCCTCTTAGTTATATACCTTTCCCACTTCTATCAATCTTGAATCTTCTCTCTTATGTCCCTTAGCCTATATCTTAATCTAACCAATCTTATGTTGATGTCCTATGACTTCTATCTTTCCTAGAATGCTTAAAATGTACTTATCTTCCATTTATATAAGTTCTAAGTTTTTATTTATTTCATTTATCCCTAGACGCTAATGTTTGAGATAAAAACTATAATGATGTTAGTGTTCTAACATGACGTAGGTGTCCAATGCCCCAAATTCATCTAATTTTCAAATTAAACATATTATAATCATTGGCCTAAGTGATTTAATGTGAGTTAGAACTCCAAATGGATTGATATAAATATAAGATCAACCCTCATTCATTCCTCACCTACAAGACCTAGTAAAATACTAAATAGATCAAGGTAACTTATCAAAAATGATATATCAAACACTCAATTAAACAAATATTCCCTATTTCCACACTATTCATAGGTAAAACACATATATAAATATGAAGTAATAAAGGAGTAACCCATAAGCTTGATTTTCCTAATTATAAGATAGGTGATTGTTGTACTTTTTTTCCACATATTAAATTATTCACACACAAAATCTAACACATAGGGGATAACTACATGAGTTTGAGGCCCTCATATGGAGTATGGCTATGTAGGTAACACCCAATTACAACAAGGTATTTGGGATCAACTTAATACCATATTATCACTCAACTATTTTCCCCCAATATCAATGCAAAGATGGAAAACTAGGGTTTTGTCATTTTGAAAGGAGTGACAGTCCATGACCTAGATATGAATGAAAAAAAGTGAAGGTGAAGTAAAATCTAGAAGGATCTAGGTGGAATCATCCTTTTATAATAGGAATTATGTACATGATACTTGTGTCTAATCAAGCTTAGATGAACACGCCCCTTATTTATGGTTTCCTTGGACCATTGCCTTTTGAATTTATTTTGGGTTCTCTTATGTGTGTGATTATTTTATTGTTGGGATTGTAATGTTACTATTTATAAATTTCCATTATCATTATTATACATCTTAGTCCTAAATGTGAACACATTGGTTTTATGCACTCCAATTTTATATCTACCTAGACATGTTCCCTTTATATGCCACAAAATTACATTCACAAATTATGAAATTATATTTTTATTTTAAGGTGAGGTAACTACTAGTTCATATCTTTCCCTCATCTCAAAGGGGGTAATATTATTGGGGGATGGATATAGAGGCATGTTCTCTACATTTGGCACAATTTTAGATTTAGTGGGAGCATGCTTTGGAAGCTTGTTCTCCACACTCATTCAGTATATTGGTACTTATATAATTTATTAGATTTAGTGGGGGAATGTCATATGGGAATGGATTACACGCATTCACAATTATCATATTCATTGGGGGCATACTTTGGAATCTTATTCTCCACAACTATTTAATAGTCAACATCTCTATATTATAGTCAGGGTATTTTCTCAAAACATGTTCTCCATAATTTTACTTTTATAAATTTTTATATTTATTCATATGTAATGGGGGAATGCTTTGGAATCATTTTATTTACATTTACATAGTTTCATCATGATACCTATATAAGGTGTGCATTCAATGAAATATGTCCTTAATAATGAAAAAATATGAATAATTTTCAAATTTAAAAACTCTTTTATGGACTATTATCACATCACAGACTTTTTTATACTAATACCATGTGAACTTTTAAGGACTTTATTGATCTAATATAAAATAGTAATTGGTTCACTTTTTGGTATGGTTGAGGTTATAAAATCACTCAAATATTTCCAAATTTTAGGTTGGAATGGATTGTATCATCCAAACTCACTAGGTTATCAATATCATTAGGTTACAAGATTGAGCTAATTTCAACTGCTATGCGGAAACTCACATTTTCTCTCCAAGTTTGGGGAATGGGTCTTATAATCTCACATTATCTCTCTATCACATTAGACATATGCACTTTCAATATTTCTCTATATCTATCCTAATCTTAGTTTCATATCCTTACAATGATACATCTTTTTCAAAGCAACTTGCTAATAGGCAGGGTGGATACATCAGCACATAGGTGTACTCCTAAACCTATCTCTTTTAATTTAAATATATTTATTGTATTATAAAATTATAGATTATATGCACTGATTATACACTATAACATGTTAATGGTTGTAGATTTGTCACTAGCTAAGCACTCAAGTTGGGCACACACAAATACAAGGTGTGCATACACACCCAAGTATGCATTCCTTTCCTTTAAAATATAAATTTAATTACTATATTAAAGGGGGTGATAATATAGACAATATTTTATGATTAAATATCACCTTAATCTTGTATACTTAGTAGAACTCAGACCTTGGCTATTCCTCTCAGTTCTAAACCTTTACCACTTCTATAAGTCTTGTAGCTACAATATATTATGTCCCTTGGCCTATCTCTTAGTTTGAAGAATATTATCTATATGACCTAGACCTTATATATTTACTAGAATGATTAAAATGTACTTATATGCCATATTTGTAAGCTTGGATTCTGTACCTATTTTCTTTCTCCCTAGACATTAATGCCCATGACAAACACTAGCATCAATGTTAATGTTGTGACTTGCCATAGGTGTCAATTTTTTTAAAGTCATCCAATTTGAAAATGAAACATATATTAATGGTATCCTAGGTGATTTAATGAAATTTATTAATCTAAATGGATTGATATAAATACAAGATCAACCCTAATTCATTTCTCACCTAAAAGACCTAATATAATACTGAAGATACCAAATCAACTTATAAAAATGACTCTATCAATCATTTAATTAAATAGAGCTTCCCTATTTCCACATCAGTCATAGGTAAAACACATATATAGTTATAAATTACTAAAATATTAACCCAAGAGCATGATTTTCCAAGTTATAGACAGGTCATTATTTTACTTACTTTCCACATATTACTCGATTCACACATAAGCCAACATGTAGGAGAGAACTATGTGAGTCCAAGGCCCTCTTTCAGAATATTGGCTATGTAGGTAGTATCCATTGATAGTGAGGTCTTTGGGGTTAGCTCGACATCATGTGGTAACTAACCCAATTTTCCCAAGGTAACTATGAATATGGATAACTAGGGTTTTGCCATTTCACAAGGAATGACAATCTATGACCCATATCTAAATGCACCAAAGTGAAGGTTAATAAAAACACATAAGCATATAGGTTGTTTCATCCTTTTATAAATTTTATTCCATTTAATAAACTTGGATCAAACTTAGATATTAACCTTAACACAATCATCTCAGGCTAATGTTAGTGTCTCAAGCTCCAAAAGTGTCAGATATAGAATATAATGACTGTTCTAGAACTATCTTCTAGAATTCTTCCTATATCTTATATTTAACATTATGTTAGCATCAAAATCAACTAATTATATTACTTCCTTGTCATTTCCATATATAGCTTACATGTACTTTCCATATTTAGGATACCTCAACTTTATGAATTCAATATATGCTTATATTTGATTTTAGAATCTAATTGACCTAATATAGATCTTATTATCACCATTGTGTCATTTCATTTTTATATGCCTATCTAAACAAATCTAGAGATGACAATAATATCACCTAGATCATTCTAGGGTTAAAAATGACACTATCCCAAAATAGATGGGGTTTTTGTATTTTTCTCTTGTTTGCTTCCATGATTGTGTTATCCTATGTAATGTCCCTCCAAATATAATAAAATAGTTTGGATAGTTTAGGATTGGTATAGGAAAAGGAAAATTTTTAGTAAAATTCATTTTTTATCATTCCCAACTCAACAATCTCTCTTCAAGTTTCCTTAATGATATACCATATGTGTTCCCAATGTTTCAAGGTAATGTAAAATTCTTTAACCCAAAAGGCCAACTATTAAGTAGCTCACACTCATTATCCAAATTTATTTACAATCCTATAAATGTTTTCATAGTGGTTAATGTCTATTATAATTCGGTAATCCTTTATTAATGTTGTTTCACTCAAATATAGTTAAATTTTTATACTTATTAGTAACCCCAATAAGTAATGAGTGTATTTAGGTTACCCACTATTGTTTTCTAGTGCTTTTCTCCATGAAAAATAAAGAGATTAGTCACTCATTTTATTTATGTAGGTATATTTCCAAGTATTTAACATACATTGATTCATATATTAAGTTCTCATAGTGAGGGAGCCTAGAAATATTCCCCTTACTATGTTGAAAGACCCTTTTTAATTTATAAAATTCATATGATACCCAAAAATTTGTGCTAAAAGTATAGATGGATTTATCCTTAGCCATATTAATTTCCTTGCACCCTATTGTACTTAAAAATTTGCACACATAATTTTTAAGTATGCCAATAATAAAATTTACAAATTGACCATTTAAATTTCATCTTTTGAGTTGTGTTTATATTATTTTCCCTTGAAATTTTTATATTTTAATTATAAAAGGAACATATAAGGTTTGAAAATAAAATCACGTGCAAATAAATGTGATAACATGTGGATCATCATTAAAAAAATCAACATTTGTTTGTTTTGGCACTAGAAAATTTGGAATTTGATGGTAATAAAAAATTATTCAATTTTTTGCTCATTTTACATGGAATTTTTTATTTTTGGTGCTTCCCCAAAATGATCTGTAATTTATCTCATTTTGTTTTCATTTGAAAATTAATTGGAAGTTGTTCTTTTAGGTGTCATAATTATTTGTTGCAAAGGAAGAATTTTTAAAGTACCTAGACAAATTTTGGAAAGCTAAATTTCAAGTTGAAACAATGGGTGAATTCAAAATATGGATAAAATCATATATTCCTAGGAAAAAATCAATAAAACATTAAAATTCAAAAACATAGATTTAATTTCATTCTGCACTCATAATGTAATCATGGGTATTTTATAGAATATTTAAAACTATCTTTGAGTTTTCCCTATTATTGGAAAAGTGTAATTTTTCACAAACTTATTAAGAATTGGAAATTTTCATGGGATTTACACTAGTTTGAAACTTTTATAATTATCCATAAGTGTAATTATGAAATGAGAAACTCATAAATTATCCATAGTGGGTATTTTTATAGATTTTATACTAGTGCAACACCCTTATAATAATAGAAATGTAAATTTTCATACTATAAAACTCAAATAATTCTTCATAAGTGAAATGGTTCTTATAATTAGGCATCATCAAGTGTCTCCACACCATTAAATGACATTGAATCATCCCAATACTGAAGGAAGAGATAGATTGGGGGAAGGAAATAATAGTTTGTTCTTTCACCCCATCCATGAATGAGGACCCCCTAAATAGCTATCCCTAAAAGAAAAGGGATCTCTCCATATCCTTAGGATTGGGTTGGCTAGCTAGCAAGGATATATATAGGGCTATCTTTGGGTACAAGATCCCAATCTATATCCTTGGATGTCGATGCAGGAGTTAGGATATCTAGAATATAGGGTGAGGGGTCCTATCTATATTTTGTCATCATTTAACAACCCCTCTATGTAGCAACCTAGATATTCCCCAAAGAGAATGGAGGATTTATCTAAATTGGGGGATATCATGATTGCCTAGCTATCTATCTTCAATGGATATTATATAAGTAATATAATCATAGACCTCACTTCACTTTATAAACTCTATGATATATCTCACTTGGTTAGGGGGACTCATATCCTATATGGTCTACTAGTTAAATTAAAGGGGTTTGCCCTCAACATATATTCTAGATATATTCTTAGCCAGAGGAGAGATCCCTTATCTTCTTCATGGTTTAAATCTCATAAAATTATCTAAATTAAAATTTCCTTATGTAAAACTCATATAATTCTCCATGGTGGGGAATTATGTGGACTTTTCACAAGTGTAAAACTTGTTTAATTATCCACAAGTGTAATTTCATAGTGTGAAATTCATAATCCACACAAGTACAATTTCATGGTGAAAATTTTGTGTAAATATTCATAAGTGCAATTTCTCAATACCAAACTCATATATTTGTCCACAGTGGGATTTTTTTTAGAATTTACGCCATTGCAAAACTTAGATAACTATCCATGGTGGGGATTTTTGTGGACCTTTTAGTAGTGCAATACCATGGTGTAATTCTAAAAAAATACACTTTGAAAATTTTAAGTTCATTAAAAACCAAAACTTAAAATAAAAATACCTATGCAAACTCCATGTTTATTTTTGGGTTTCAAAATCTAAAAATAAAGAAATGTTTTTTATTATATTATTTTCCCCATCCATCACCAATTCCATAATTGAGAATAAAGTGAGGATCAAATAAATAAAAAATTAAAATTAAATCATGCATGTGGGTGTCATTATCCATGTTTGAAGTCAAAAAATAAAAAATAAATATGCATTTGTGGAGTGTCATATTCATTTCCAATGCCATTATCCATGTTAAAAACCAATAAATTAAGAAAAAGGAAAAAATTTGGAGCACCTCTTTAAGCTTCTAACACCATCTAAGTAGGCAAAATATTCATGAAAATGTTTTGAGAATTAACAATCATCTTTCCAATGCCATTCTCAGCCAAGGGAATAAAATTCAAGGTGAATGAAAACAAATCAAAAAATCCCAAAGCATCATTTTTAGGAGAACTACATTTTATGAAATCTCCATGAAAATTTTATAGACATAGACCAACACCATTTGAGGATAGTATGAGTAAAAATCATAGGCTTTAATGTATTTACAACCACTTCAATTGATAGGTGTCATTTTATAGCCATTTACAATGTCATACATAAGGATTTGAACAAAATATATAATTTATAATGCATGTACAACTACCCAAAAAGATTAAAAAAAATGTGCCACACTCAACCAATGGGTTTTAAAAATATAAAACTATATTCACATTTGTAATAGAGGACATAAATGGTGCCCATGTGCATATAAAACTAGTAAAAGAGAAAAATTAAAGCTTTTTACAAGATATATATATATATATATATATATATATAAACCAAAGATTTAAATCATTATTCCAACCCCAAGATGATATTATGAGGATTATGGGATGCCATTAAAGGAGCTAATACAAGAATATAAATCCATAAATTATCTAACACACCTAGTACAAATAATTAAAATACCATTTTCAAATTGCTAAGTGATGCATATTATTTTGGTTACATCTTCCACGCTAAGAGTCTGTTTTGGCTCCCAATTGAAGCATTAGAAAATTAACTAAATGAACCACTAAATAGTAAAAATATTTAATTCTATGGAAATAATTTTGATGGGGAAATATTTCGAAACACATATTCTCAAAAGTGGGTACAAAAACAAGTAAACACGCAATATTTTGAAAGTTGTTTGATCTAGCCTAACAGTGCATGTTCATTTCCATATGATTCTAATAAATGAACTAATTATCAATTATTTGGATCAAGGAACATGATTATATGATGTAACACTATATATATATGGGATAAAAAATCAAAAAATAATAAAAATACATACTATTTAAAATCACAAGTAGATTTCCTCAATTAGGTGTGATCTAGTTTGGCAGCATATGTTTGTATCCATATAATTAGAGTAGATAAACTCATTTATAGTTGTCTATATTAGGAATAGTAATATATTTCATCACGTCATCAATAGTAATTAAAAATTTTCTTGGGGCATAAATCACTAGAATCTAGAGTTATCTTAAATTCCACTAGGGAATACAATCTTACTCAATGCCTCAATGTCAAAGTCAGGTAGTCATCACAAAGATAATTTACTGAAAAATTTACCCCACTCGGTGTTCTAATTTGAATCATAAAATTTTATTGTCACATAATAAATTTTTATATTGGAAAAATAATTTTTCAAACATGATGTTATTGTATAGGAAATTTTCATACTTGAAAAGTATATCAAAATGTAATGTTTGTACAAGTGGATATGATAGTACAAAGATATCAAAGGGAGTTTTTAAAAATAATGTTTTAATATATGATGATTCATGTAATAAAATAATAAAAATTTTAGTGGTGAAGTGGAAATACTAGAATCTATTACCCAATGGACCAAGCTTAGTGGGCACTTCTCAATGTCTTCAACATGATGAGGCAGCCAATTTTTATGGGCTTAAATTAAGAAACTATATGAATTTATACATTTAATTCATTTAAATTACTTTAAATTGAAATAATTTATTTAAATTTATAAATTGGAGTAAATTAATTCTTGCATGAATCATTTAGATAATATAATGTGAAAACCACAAGGTTACTTAAAGTATCAACCTAAGTTGAACTAAGTTGAGTCCTAGGATAAGTTAGAATAAAATTAATTACTTAAATACTTTGGGGATGGAAATTTTATAAAAAATGCATGATTTTCATTGTAAAAAGTTTTGGTCCCTCTTTTATCTTATCCTTAGAAAAGGGCTAGCTGAAACTTTGTGTATACATATATTTTTCTATATGTATGAATATGAGAATACAAGCAATTGATATGAATGTTACTTTGAGAGTGTTGATGTTATTTGGTTGTGGAATGTATTTTTATATTCATAGTTAAATATAAATTAATTATTCAATATTTATTCATTGTATGTAAAACTTTGATGATGAAAACTTTGGGTTACGGATCTCTGTAGATGGACATTGTGCCATATGTATATAGGATTAATACATGAATGACTTTGTGATTCTAGATGACCTTCATATTCCACACATTTTTTATTATTATTATTTAAATTTGATAAAAATAGGTTCCCAATTATTTACATTCCTTTATAAGTTTTACAAATGGTCCTTTGTGTTTATTTCATTGTGGGTTTCTTGTTTCCTTATTTTTTATACCATTTCCCTATAGTTTCTATCATTTTTTCATCACTTTTTTCCTTTATAATTTTTAGTTGATATTACCAAGAATATTAAAAAACTCCCATAATAAAAATGAGTTTACCTCTCGAACATAGAGAAAAATCACATTTTCCATAGTGATTTTTCTAATGTTACAAGTTTATACCACTACCATTTTAATATTTAGTGAAAAAAATAAATAAATCATAGTTATATAAAATATTTATAGTATTATAAAGTGACCATATCAATAATCTTTTCAGATTTTCACACTTGTGCCCAGTCACTTCATAGGACTCCTTGATCCATCTATCATATTAAAATCTTCTGGTGTCTAAGATTGAGATGCCATCTTCCTAGATAATTACTTTGTCATATTAAGGGTTTTGGTGCTCTAACCCTTTCATAGTGTTATTCTGGGTATGTTTAATCTCTTCATATATATCCATTCTTTCCACATATGTAAGTCCAAAAATTTTATCTAGTGGAACCACCACTTGTTACTCAACATTTTTAAAAGTCATAGTGTTTTTTAAATCACATATAAATATTTTTTTGCATAAAACCATGGAAAATGATGTAGGATTATCTAGGCACAGGAGAAATATTCATCACCTAAACACTACTTATACTATTAATAATTATTTATTATAACATTTGGTGTGTCCAAACATTGGACTATCTAGTTTCATCAGATCCTTTGCAACATTTTTGGGAAGCTTAGAACTTTTTTTTGGAGATAATGTATTATTGACACATAGATGAATATTTATGATTATATAGATCATAATATAGGCTTTTAAAAAAGGTATTATAATAAAAAAAATATGTAGAAATCCCATAAAAATTATACCTAGTAAGCCTAAGAGTTATCATAGTTATTTGTAGTCTTTATTCATAGCCTATGTACATTGTGACTTATCCAAGCAATTTTTTATTTTGAATAAGGGAATGGATAATTATTTCATTTATTAAATTGGATAAAATATTGTGAGATCGCACATTAATATTTACACTAATCTCACTCATAATTATCAAGTGTTTATGTAAATCTAGGAAGTTGACATGTAAGTATTGCCCAAATTTTGGCTCATACCATCACAGAGTCATATGTTGTGGTTATTTCAAAATAAGAACATAATGGACAGAAGGAAAATATTTGTGGTTAGATGAATGGTTTCCATGGAATGAAACTCATTTCAAACTTCTACAATGACTCCATATACCTATAAATGTTTTATTTAAAGACATAGGATGGAGTTCGTATCTAGAGTAAAAATTCACAAATTTAATTCTAAGAAGAAGAATATGAGCTAATACAACCTATGAGATAATAAGTATTATTCTCGATTCAATAATATCCTTATAAATCAAAAATTATAGTGTAGGGGCATCTCAATTGATATCCTATTTGGGATAATTATAATCTTTAATGTTTAAGACTTTAAAAAATAAATAGTGGTTTATTCTAATGTTTATATTTTCCTCTATCTTAGTTAAATTGGTTAACTATTTTTTTGTGATATGTATATATTTTATAGAGAAAAAATATTATTTTTTGGTCTATATATATTATGAATAGCATGTTCTAGGGTTTTCCTTTATTTGGTTCCCTATCCATGGTTGCATTATTTTGTATTATATCATGTTTAACCTAAAAATTGAATTCTATTTTATAAATTTGTAATTTTGGGTGGAAAATAATGGACATATTCTAACACAAATACTATTGTGTAAAAGGTATTGTAATCATATTTTTTATAGTGACTTATTTAAGAAATTAAATGGCACACATAGGATTTCTTATTAGAGGATAAGGAAGTAACCAACCATCAAGAGGTAGATTTAGATAACTTGAAATGAGACCTCCAAGCAAGATTGAAAGTCTTGGATACTACTAAGAAAAGAATCATATTAAAATTAAATTGATGATGAGGAAAATAATGAAAAAATAGATGAATTTAATCAAGGTCTAATGTATTTTATATTTTTAAGATCCACCTCTAAGATAGGTGGATTTGAATGCATTGAAATTCCAAACTACCTAGGGAGTTTAAGTCTAGAATATTTGACTGATTATATTATTGATTTGAAAAGGTAATTTGACTACTATACATCCATAAAAAAACCAAATAAAATTACATTTATATACACCAAGTTGAAATGGCATGAATATTTATGGTAGAATCACATTAACATAGATAAGCCGATAAAGATCAAGGATAAGATTAAATATTTAAATAGTATTAATGAAAAATTGAAAGCTTGTTTTTTTATTATATACCATGAAATGAATATTTTTAAAAAATTAAAAACTTGAGACAAGGGACATGAGTGTTAATGACTACACATAAACCTTCTTTGTATTGACCATTCACACCAGTCACATATAGTATGATGAAAATAAAGTCTTGAGATATGTGAATGCAATTCATGTTTCCATTTAAGATGGATTTAGGAAAACCAATTGAGAATAAATAGGGGAATCATATAAATAAACACTAAAGGTAGAGGAAACATTGTCTAGATGAAAAAATAATTGCAATGAAAAGGAAATTTTACTCAAAAAATATGAGGTACTAGTTATAATGAAAATATAGATAAAATACACATGGTGAGGGAGAAATAATAACATCACATAGGCATGATCATGAATATGGAGGTTGATACTAATTTTGAGAAAGAAGATGTTATGAATGTAGATCAAGTAGAGGTTTCATTGGGACATGCTTAAAATGTGTATAAGTAAGACATAAAGCATTCAAATTACTACACATGTATCAAAGTGGACATATGCATCTATGGACATATGCATATAATAGATGATAGAAATAATGTTCCAAAACTTATGAGTAAAATAATGATTCAATTAATCACATAGAATAAAGTGTGAAAAATCTCTCATGATGAAGACATTATTATTAAAGCTTTATAAAGATGAGGACATATTAACATAGACAAAGAATCTATTTAGAACCATTTGAAATATTGAGGAAAGTGTCGCAATGTAGTCATTAATAGTGTCAATACTAATAATATTAGTTCTCATGATATTTTATTTAAGATTAGTCTATAAACGATTGAACACCAAAATCCATATAAGTTGGGTTTTTTATTAAAACATCATTTTGTACTAGTGAATGAATAATGTATGGTCAATTTATATATAGGCACATATAATGATTAATATTATGTTACATCATGATAATGGATGGTTTTCATGTAATGTTGGGTAGGCCATATAGGTTTGGTAGGAAATCTCTACATGATGGAATAAAAAAATGTATACCTTATAAAATGATAGTAATAATTACACTTTGAATCCTTTGAAGAATAAGAGTGTATAGGTGGAGAAAAATTTGAAAGTAATATTATTTTTAGGAAAACACTTCTTGAAGGAAGAAAATAAGGATCACACATGTTTAGTGCTTGTTTATAATATTATGTAAACTATAAATAGATAAGTTACTAAAGAGAATATGTCTTGTAAATTAAAGGATATATTGGTTAAATATGAGGATATCATATATAAGGATATTATAAATGGACTACCACCCATGAGTAACATAATTCATATAATGGATGTAATTATAGGATCCAATTTACATAACTAAATGACATATAAATTGACACCTCAAGAGAATGAGGAGGTGAAGATGAAATTTTAATAACTTACAATGGGGATTACCAAATAAATTATTATCTCATATACAATTTATTCAATGCTAGCTTCAAATAAAGGAAGATAAATGAGAGTGTCCAGTGATTCCAAATCCATCAATAAGATAACCATTAAGTATAGATTTATATTTCCACACATGGATGACTTAATAAATTACCTTAGTGGAGCACAATAATTCACTAATATAAAGATGAAAAGTAGATGTTATAAAATCATAATAAGAAAAGATGATGAATGTAAAATTAATTCAATATGAATGATGGTATATTGAGTGTTTGGTTATGACTTTTATTCAAATTGATGCATCAAGCAACTTCATGTGATTGATGAATAAAGTGTTGAAAATTTTTAATGGTAAGTTTTCATTATATATCTAGATGAGATTTTGGTTTGTATCAAGTCAAAATAAGAACACTTGGCACACTTGAGGTAAGTTTTATAAAATTTTCACAAAGAGCATTTTCTCATAAATCTGAAGGAATACAAGTTCATGAAGATTTACTTAGTATACTTAAGATTTATAATATCTTAAAAAGTATTGAATATGGATCTTAAAAGGTGATATATATCCTTGAATGGAAATCATCAAAGATTGATTTTGAATCATGATTTTTATATGGATTAGTAAGATTATATTTAAATATTATAATATTCGTTAGTGTAATTTATGCATATATCAAAAAGGCAATGAATGGTGATAGGATAGATTTTTTATTTGTTTCAAAAGTTATGTATGGATATTAGAATTTAAAAAGAACAAAATATCCTATATTAGCATTGTTTGATTTCAAAAATGTATTTTAGGTAGATTATGAGGTGAGTGGAGTAGCCATTGTAATTGTGATGAGTCAATAATGTAAGAACATCACTTAATTTAGAGAGAAAATAAATGATTCATAGTGAAAGTATTCAATATATTATTAATAACTTTATTCTATTATGCAAACATTGAATAAGTGAATGCACTATATATTGTTAAAAGAATTTGTGTTGTACACAAACCACCAGGAAATGCATCTCATCAATATCCAAGGTAGTTTTAAACAAATTCATATTAAATTCATGCATTTTTTACAATTTAATCATTTATATTGAAACATAAGAGTGGAAAATCTAACCAAGTTTTCGATGCATTGAATATGTGTTTTATTTAGCAAGATGTGTGTTGAACTCATGGGATTCAATTTCATGAAAGATTTAGATTTATAAGAATAATATGTAAATGATGTATGAAATGTGTACACAGATCCCTTGATTTTATATCAAATTCATATGTTGTATTATATTCTACAAGATGGATTTACATAATGTTGTATAAAACCTTTGGTTATTCCTAATAAAACATGGGAGAACCTAAGCATGTATTTTATTATGAGAATTCCTAGGATGAAAATGGATTATGATTATATCTTTGTTTGGCTAGATACATTTTCTAAAATGTCTCATTTTATGTCTTTTAAGTAGACTAATGATGATACACAAGTGGAAAATTTATTTTTCATGAAAATTATAAGGATGCATGGTTTGCCATGCAATGACATCTAATAGTGATATCAAGTTTTTGGGATCATTTTAGTGTACATCATGGAAAAAATTTAACACTTAGTTGCATTTTATTTCAAATTATCATGCTTAGATGGATGGTCAAAAAAGGGTTATTAACAAGAGCCTTAAAAATGTGTTAAGATGTCTGGCGGAAGAAAATCCTAGACTGTGGGTCTTTATCTTGGTGCAACTATAATTATCATATATAAACTCAATAAATCAAATATTTAAAAATAACTCATTCCATATTATATACATGAAAATTCATAGAGGTGTTTAAAATTTACATGACATCCAAGTGGAGAAATGAAGGATTGAAAAATCCAAAAAAATTAGAATAGATGTGTAATGTGCATAAATAAATGTGAAAATAATTAGAGAAGATTAATATGAAATAAAAAATAACACATATATGTGAAGATGAGATAAAAATAATTTCAAGTTGCTGACATGGTCTTGGCATACCTTCACAAGGATATTTTTTCAAAAGGAACATATAATAAGTTCAAATAGAATAAAATAAGACCATGTAAAGTATTGTAAAATTTTGTGGATAATGCATACAAAATAGAGTCACTAGAAGGGATATATATATCACCTATATTCAATGTTTAAAATGTATACCCTAACACTAATGTATGTCATAAAGAGGTGAATTGTATTATATATTCTTTAGAGTTAGTTTGGACATAATAATTGCCTCAAAAATTATGAGATGATATTAAATAAGTGATAAACACCATAATCAATAAGATGTGTAGGAAGTAATATAACTAATATATGGTCAAATGGAATGGTCATGAAGTTTAAAATTTGATGTGGTTAATCATATAAAAAAATTCAAAGTATGCAAGATCTATTAAATACCTCCTAAAATTCACACAAAAAGGAACTCATGGTTTGTTTCACTTACTCAGATACATGATGTAAGAGCATATGATGGCATCATAAATCCTCATCACCCAATAAATACATATATTAGGAATAAGTATTTATGTTCGACCTTTGCTGTGTACAAATCATAAAATTATTGGTTTTAACACATAATTTGAAACATTTTTAATATTGGTTAGACTATTTATGGAACTAATGGATTCTTTACATAGCTAAAACTATATGAAATTATGAGATAGAAAATAAGATTTTTAAAAATATATTATGATTTAAATTTTTTCAAACCCATAAAGGTTAAACCCAATAATCATGTAAGTTTTTGTAGTGTTGCATAGCCATTCTCTTTATCCTACCTAAATTGTGCTTTGTCTACACTTTCCCATTATGTTTAAGTTAATAAAGGAATATGTAATAACAAAAATTAGATACGATTGATATTTCATGCACAAAATTTTCCACTAATAACACACATAACCATTTGACATTTATGCACAATATGAAGTAGAAATGTAAGTTTCACCCTCATGTTTGCTTAGATAAACATAGATTCAAGTGTTTCATCTATTTTAGAAACAGATAATAACATCCAAAAGGCAAAGAGAATGGTTATATGAATTGTTTTAAAGAAAATAAAAAAATTTAAACTTATATAATGGATCTTTATGCCTATGAATTTTGTTCAAAAATAATAAAGGGGGTTGGTATCCATAGTGTGAATTATAATTGTCCAGTATAAGAATAATATGTGATATTATAGGATAAATGATAAAATAAATAACTTATTATATTTAGATAATACTCTCATTAATCTATTAATCTAGCATAGGATCATTTATTTGGATGTCCCATTCAAGATATTTTTAATCTCTAACTTTGAGGATTGCAATAAAGAGATAGTGTTTGGTGCGTACATTTTTATTTTAATATGTTGTATTTAAATTAGTTTTATATTATATTATGTTTTTATTATATTTTTCACATGTTAATATTTAGTTTTGGCATGTATTTATTATGGGGTCTATGGTCTAAATTCATCCTTCATTAGATTCCCTAACCATAATTGCATTAATGAACTGAGTAAGGCTAGGTATTTCTCCAAATTTACAATTAAATAACCTAAAAATAATAACTAAAATTTCCCATATAATTTCCATAAAGACATTTTTATAATTACAAAGGGTTATATGCGCATATTTTAGCCATGAACAAAACATATGGAGAGGGATTTAATGAATGGCTTCATTTTTTACAACAAGAATATTTAGCAAGGATTTTTATTTATACTACGGTATCAATTAGTATATTACACACTACCATTCATAAATTGTAACATTAATTATTATTTCATGATCATAATTGGCATTGTATGCATTTATTATCTCTTGACTATTGGTCAGTGGTTGTTCCATCATTCCTACCACATTATACTACAAACATTTTTTAGGAGTGGGATGACTTATTATATTTTCAATAGAGTTAATATCTTGTATATGTCTCTAAAATATTTTTCACAAGGCTCTCTGAGGATATTTTATTTTGCTCTAGCCTCCATGTCTAACATAAATTGAAGATCTCCTTAAAGGTTCCTTATCATGTTTATGGATTATTTCAATATTCACTTTTGGTTAAAGATTTTTATCACCAAATATTTCACCATATAATAAGTTTTTCAAGACTTCTCCAAATTTGGGCAACATGGGAATACTTTTAGGTATGTGGGTTTACCTATAATATAAGTAGACCTCTATGTTTAAGGGTTGGCTCCTTGAATGTACCTTTAAATGCTTATCACCTTCTTAGCTAATTGATTTTGGGAAAAGAGATATAATTTTTCATGAAATTAAACTAATCTAAGGGGTTGATACACTAAAATGATTTCTAGAAGACCATCATACTTCTTTTACTAAGAAATAATACCTACAAACTAGCTTCAAAGTTTTAAGAGGTTCTAACATAAGTGTTTCAACATAGAGGTGACATGAATGAGATAATAAAATGTAAGTGAACCAAAGGGAATATTTCACACTCTAATAATAATTTTACACTTTAAATTATCCTAACACACTTATACACTCTATATGAACTCTTAAAATATGAATGATTGTATAAACATGAGTTAATAAGGAGAAGCAAGGATACAATATTATCATTTAACATCACCATACATCACCTTAAACATTTATAAAAATGTTCATGAAATCAAAAACATATTTGAATTTATTTTTCAAATTCAAATTACAACATCAATCTGACAAGGCTTCACCATACATGGTGTGGAATTAGTCTACAAGATCTAAAATGGCTACTACTTATAGAATTTGAGAGAGGAAAGAAGATAATGAAGTCCAAGATTTACTAAAGCATGTTTTAAACTTAAATGAAGAGTTAAATATTCATGATAATGAAGTTTGATACATACCATAAAAGGTCTACTTGGAAAAATTTCCCTAAAATCATGAAACTTCTAAAATGTGGTGTAAGACTCTTCATTTACTTGCCTATAAACTACCTTCATCACTTGGTCTCCTTGGAATGCCCAAAATAGAATAAGGCTAGATGATATGATTTAAATGATATTGAGGGGATATAAAAAATATCTAACATTCATTGGTTGTGTTCCTAATCACCAAGATTCTTTTGGACATGATTTATCACTGCATGTAGTCATAATCACCCCTCTTTCACTCACCTCTCACACTTGGCACCAGAGTTGCCTTTATTTTTATAATAAAATACATAAAAATTAGTGTAAGACACTTTTAAATATCCCTCATACATTTATATTCATAATTTATACCTTAAAATTCCTCCCACTTAAAATTTTCACCTTCTCACTAACTTGTTCACTATGCCAGTTTTGACTAGTTGAGATGAAGGTGTTATTGAGGCAGATTTAAGATTAAATGAATCATTATATGGATATTATGAGTTATTATAGGTCCCAATATCTCCCCAAAAATTATTTACATGCTTTGAAACACTCCCATACCTACACAACACATAAAATTATCAAGATAAGCCATTTTACACCTTGTTCATACAAGTAGGGTAAAACTCAATTTGATGGAAAGGAGATTTGGAGAGTCATATTTAATCTTAAAGTCATTTCCTAGTCAAACTAGATATTTTAAATGCTTTTCCTTCTTCATTTTCCTAATCAAGTCACTAACAAGGGTTTTAGAGGGTTTAGATTACTTTTGACCCTTAGGGTTTGTTCATAAATGTTCAAAATTCAACTTATGAAAAAATTACATAAATTATTTGTTAAATATATCCTTAAACATCTACCAAATCCTAAGACTCCCATACTAAGCATCCATGTTGTAATTTTCTCAAGTTAGCCTTTCGAGCTTATCCTTCCATCCTATGTAGGCATTATTTGGTTTGAGATAAAATGTGACTTCCCTATGGTCTCCTTTGCATTAAAATAGCTCAAAAACACCTTATATATCTGTATGTAGGTGACCTAATGCTTTATAATGCTCATCTAGCTTTAGAAATGGTATTAACCCTCTAATTATGATTTAGGCCTAAACTAGAGTTAAAAGACTTGACTACATACCTGTAGGTTTGGATCACCTTGACATGCTTATCACCCATATTAATCCTTATCCATTTTATTTCATATAAAACTTAGATGAAATGTCTCATCAATCTCTATCTCACCATTCATGACTTTCATGAGCCACCTGCAAGGTTTGTTCATTTTAGAGTGACTTCTATCTAAGATAAAATAAAGGGAACCGCCCTATTACTTCATTAAAAAAAATTATATGAGGTTATATAATATATCATGGATACCTTTTAAAAATAATTATGGTTAGATAAAGTTTCTATCACCTCTAAACAACTCAAAACTCAAGACAAACTCCTAAGTACTCACTATGTGTAGGTATTATCTATAGACTATATGTTGCTTGTATGAGAACCCTTTCATGCCTTTTTATAATATATAAGGGTATGAAATGTATAGTATAATTTTAAAGGTGATTTCATACATTTAAACACCTTACAACCTTTCCAAACTTCTTCATTTCATAACTTGTATTTGACTCGACACAAGTGGCTAACCATGTTTCTATGGTTCTCCTTATGAAAGAGGTGCTTGTAGTTATTTAATACATGTTAGACCTTATATAAAATTCCTAAATACCTTATTTATGTCATCAATATCATCCCATATTAATTTATGTTACTTCTCATTAAGCATTGGTTAGGTCAATAACCAAGAACACTGTGTTCTAGCTCCTTGTTAACTGTAGTCAACTGGGGTTGAACACTATTGAAGTAGTAAGAGTCCTATAGGTTGCCTTTTCTCCTAGAAACCTATGTCATCTATCCTAGGATTATTCTAATGTTTTTTTAAGAATTTTTGAACTCTAAAATTGTTATTATTTTCATGTTTCCATGTTAAATCTCCATCATGGGTTTATAAATGTCTATAATCAACTGTAGGTAATCTTCTTAGGAGTCAAATCACACATGTAGGTGACTAAGTAGGTAAAAACCTTATTCTCCAACCTAAGTTGATGTTTTTTGGGAAAATAGTGTTCTTACAAACCCAATAATACCATGCAATCATATAAATATGCTCCTATTATGCCATTTTGGGATGTAAATCCTCTTGATAAATCCTCTTGAGAGTTCAAAACTATAAAAATCACTGAAAAGTTGTAGTGAGTAAATATCAAGAATGGAGGCCTCTTATAATTATTTTACTCTAGCCAAACATCCATTCTCTTTAACAAGGTAATATCCCTTCATGAATGATATATGAGGGAAAAATCTAAACTTTTCTAGGCACCATGTGTGATCATCATATAACATCATCAAAAGTAGTTAGGGCTCTATTTTGGAGCTTTTAGGGAAATTTGTCACTAACCTTAGATTTTTCAAGTCTTCCTATCAATATAATACATAAAAAAATGTTATCATGACTCATATAAACTCTTAATACCTTAATAAGGGTCTCAAAACAAATTCACACTCCATGAAACACTTTTAGATCTCTATAGAGGGCCACCTGTTGGTGGGCATCTTAGTAAATAGGCAATGATTATGAATATGGGTAGTGTTCATATGGTATGACCTCATAAATATTTTTATACTCTCTCAAATTTTTCAAATGAAATTTAACAACATTTAAATTCTTGAAAAAGGTTTTAATACCCCATTTCAATGTGATATTCTCTTAATGGCACCTATAGGTGGACACTAATGGTGTATGACTGTGTATATATTTTTCATTGACTATCATAGTCCCTCTAGTGTCACTTAATAGTTTGGATTTATTTTTAATGTCATTTGAGAGTTTATAACCTATTATGAATCTTCATTACATCCTCATAAACATTATAAACACTTATAAACACTTCATTCAATTGACTATTTATGATAGTCATGTAAGAAATTGATTGTGTTGATCCTTCTTGACTTCAACTCCATGAAGGTAGCCATTGAAAATAAACATTTCAAGGAGTGAGATAAAAATATCATGAAAAACATGAAATATCACATAACACCTTATTTTTAAACTATTACCACAACATGAAATATAACACATACTAACATATACTTGCATCTTAGTAATGGTGTACCTATCCTACAATATGAGATGTTCATCTCACCAAGTCACTTCCAAACATGAAAAAAAATATGGAAAACATGAGATGAGGGAGTAAACATCCTCTATAGGTAAATTCATAAATTGAGTAATATGGAATAGCTCATACATAAGCAAAACGTATAAGGTATGGGGATTAGAAAGTAAAATAAGATAGTCAAATTATTAAGAATGGTTCATAAAGTATAGGAAAAAATTATTAAAAATACAAAATTTAAAATGAATCAGACCAAGTGTAATATCCACCACCAAGAGCATTTGACCTAGAATCTCTCCTATTGGTCATACCATCAAAAGACCTGTTAACCAATTTTGCTTGCCTAGTGAAGGGATGTAGAACAGAAATGGTTTTAGCCCATTTTTGGAACTTCAAAAATAAATAAATCATGTTATGGATTCATATAATATAAAATGTCACTCCATAAGCTTTTCCCATGTACTACTCTCTTCCATAGGTTGTGCAACTTTCAAAACTCCTTTTTCACTTGCATTCTTGATTTTTAGTTAACAACCTATAATTTCTAGTTAGTAATGATATTCATGACAATTAATCTAACATATTATACGTTTTAAGGAAATTTATAATGCTTTTACACCAAGGAAAACCATACCACCCTCATTAATGATGCTAAAATGACCATTAGATTATATAAAATGACATAAGGACTAAATGTGACCATGACCAAAGCTAATAGAACACTAAATCACCTCAAAAGGACTATAACACACCCTATGACATGATAAAATACTCATGTATCAATTTTTTGACTATATGGGCTTGACATATTTTGACTTGTGGTTAAAATAGTCAACATTCTTGGAAATTTCCAAATGGTGGTATGTTTGTTATGCCAAGACCAAGAACCTAATCCTATCCATTGGGCCATGGAGTCTCATATACACTAGTTTGACACATAATTTTCCTTTGACACCACACAAAAAAAATGAAAAGACACACAAAACAAGAAACACCAAAGGAAAACACACATGCGTTCAACTAGAACACTTATGTAACATAACACAACTAGAAGAAAGATACAAACACACACGCCTAAACTAATATTTACAAAACCTCACTCATGAGGTGAAATATATCTTACCATACTTCAATCAGGGTTAAACATGGTTCCTCTTTCATTTTTATCACTCCATAAAGGCAATCTTACATGAGAAGCATGTTTATCATCAACCACTTGCATTGTAGATGATAAAAAATCTTACCACCTCTATATCTTCTTAGGCTTGCAAGTGGAATATTTTTATCCTTCATGAATGCTCTTTATTTTTTTCTAAGAATCTTAATTGGAGATAAAATCCCCTTGATCTTTGTCATATCTAATCTATACTCCCCAAATTATAGATTAGAAAGTATGGAAACTACCTCATCTTTTTGCTCTTCTAGGTCAATCATACTTGATACATAAAATCATTAAGATCTTCTCATTTATAGTCTAATAGCTCTGATTGTGGCTAAACATTATATGTAGCTATTAACTATTCTTGAAGCACAAGAGTGTATGCATTGACTCCACTAGGTCCTTCTAGGGCTAAAAACTTTTGAATAGCAGATTGATGTTCATCTTCCTTCACAACATGGCCCTTACTTTCATGATTTATAGAACACTTAAGAGCTTACTCATTAGTCTCATTAACAAACACATCAAATATATATTCCTTATTAGGGGAAATAACATTACTTAGCTGATCAAATTCTTGACATATGGCATTGAAATTTTACCATAATCCATCCCCTTTTCCACATGATCATCATTATCAAGGGTAGCTTCATTAATAGTAGGCATAATCACATTGATATTATCACCATATTTATTAATCATATTATTCAATCCATCATCACATTATACATGAATAAAATATTTACTCTTATTTTCTTGTGAGAAAGAATGTTTGACACTTACCTCAGCTCCTTCAAACAGTTCTTCATGGCCGATATAGGTTTCAAGGTCATTTTTTTCAAAGTATGCATAAGGATCGTGCTCATAAACATTTTAACCATAATCATCTAAAAACAAGTTATATGTTTCCTCAAGTTTAGAAGCACCATCATCCACATTAGACTCCTTATCATTGATCACACAATTCAAATTATAACTTGCTTCAACATAGGGCTCAATGTGAAACCTTACAAGAGATTGAGTTCTTATGGTTACCTTCATTCCATACCTTGTCCTAAAGGCTAATAATGACCAATTATCTGAGAGATAGCCACCTATACTTGATGTAAAGTCTCTTGAAAGACAAATTTTAAAATGAGTAGGAAGGTCAACAATTATAATATCTTAGATGATATGAAAGTTAGGATAATCATGAAAGAAAACATTCAAGTTTTTTATCAAACCTATTACCTTAGTAGGTGTACCATCTATATAAATCACTCCTTTTGTATGGGGTTCATATTTTAGGCTCAACTTATCAGCTACAAATCTATGCATGACTGAGGTAGATGCACCACTATCAACTATGCAATTATGTACTAGTTTGTCGCCCACTATGAGATTGAGGTAGAAGGGTAGAGGCTTCTCATCTTTGGTAGATGGTTAAAAAATGGTGTTAGGTGCATTTTTAAGAGAAAAATTACCATTAATTTGAATTTAAAGTGAAGGAATAATAGGGATAATAGATAGCTATTTTTTTAAGAGTTATTTTTGGTTGGGCATATGAAGGACATTCCATAAAGAGATAGATGTCTTGGAATTATTCAATGAGTTCACTATGTTTAGGGCATATGTGTTTCCCTTCCCTTGAATCCTTGGAGGAAAATAAGTTATTGAAACTTGAAGAATTGAAGCACCTTGATTAGACCTTACCACATTTTGATTTGGAGGAAGTGTAGAAGTATTTGGGACTGTCATGCTTACATCCATGCTTTGCTACCTTGGAGGAGGATTAGACGAACTTCTAGGCACATTAAAATCACTTCATAAATCCTTCCTCTTGTCTCTAGTTTTGTCTAAAATAGAATTTATTTGAGTGAGAACTAAATTATCTTATCTCAAGAAGTTAGTGATGATTTCTCCTCGAGGCTTCCAATCTTCACTTGCTTTCATCATGACATCATCTTGAATTGTTAAGAGAGGAGTGACTCCTCCTTAAGAAATTAGAGCTTGCTCTCTACCCTCATTGGCATCCATGAATTGGCCTTATTTCCAATATTACCCTTACACTAAGTTGTTATGCATTGACACCATCTCTCTTGCATTAATGGTGATTGGGATTATACACATTAAGAGACCTATCGAAGTTAGGTTTCCATTGACATCTTCTTCTCCCATATTGCTGACCATATTTTTATTGATAGGGATATGGATTATGATGTGCACCTAGAGGTATATTGGCTTGCCTAAGCTGATCTCTTAGCATTTTAATTGATGTATATGGATCTACGGCATCATCTACCTTCTAAGGAGTAGTTTTAGGCTTGGCATTAGCATTAGGAACTTGACCAATGTTTGGAGTAGTAGTTGGTATATTAGGTAACATAGGCATAGACACCTTAGGCAGTAACTCCTACTTGAATGAGGTAGTTCTCAGCTCTAATGGAAAGTTCATATTCTTTGGGAAGAGTGAAACCACCCATGGATTGAAGCATGATGTAAATATTAGTACCAATGGCCCTCAAGTATGTAAGGAACATGAAGCTAGCGGGTGGTCTCATGTTAGTAGGCAATCTATACAAAGTATTTCGAAACCTCTAATTGAATTCATCCATTATTTCCTTGGGGACTCTTTTGATTATATTGAGATGGTTTATAAGAAAATTATGGTCACTTTTATCTTTAGACCTTGAAGTTAGAAATACTCCAAAGCCATCACATGATGTGATACATCCACTAGGAAAAGTACTATACCAATCTATTTTTTTCCCTATAAGGGACATGGCAAGGATTCTAATGGAAATATTATCCTCACTGACATAGTAGAAACTACAAAGATTGGATATTTCCTTAATGAGTTCACTACGTGTGACATGGCCTTCACCATTGAATGTGGGTACACTCTTTTTAAGCATTAGGGGGAATGGCATCATATGATTCAAGATAAATTGTATTCTCAGTGATAAAGGCTTAGAATTCATGTTGTATATCCATAATGGATTGTATTTCTTCAATTTGTTCACTCTCTTGATTAGAGAAATCTTTTTGGTCTTCAAACAATAGATTAGGCTGAGGGTATTGAACTTCAATAGGAAGTTTAGGATAAATAGGTGGGTTGATAGGATTGAGAACTCTAATATATGATGATATATTAAGTAACATGAAGTATGAGATCAAATTTATGAAAAAAATGGTATATAACTAGATTTTATCTTGAATGGAGTTGTCAAATGCTAAGTAGTACACCAATTTATAGTTGATGTTGTCAAGACTAACATTCACCTTGACAAGTTATCTTGAGGACTATGTGTCCCACTAATTATACCATAACCATTATCACCAAATATTTCACCCTAAAGGAGGTTGTTTAATCCTTCTCTATATTTTTGCAACATGGGAATACTTATAGGTATGTGGGTTTACCTATAATAGAATTAGACCTCTAGGTTTAATGGATAGCTCCCTAACTGTACCTTGAAATGATTATCACCTACTTAGATAATTGATTTTGGGGAAAGAGATAGAAGTTTTCATGAAATTAAACCAATCTTAGGTGGTGATATACCAAAATTATTTCCACAAGACCATCATACTTCTTTCACTAAGAAACAAGACCTATAAACTAGCTTCAAAGTCTTAAGAGGTTCTAACATAAGTGTTTCAACATAGAGGTGGTATGAATGAGACAACACAAGGTAATTGAGATAGAGGGAATATTTCACACTATAAGATAAATTAAACACTTTAAATGATCCTAGTATACTAGATACACTCTATATGACTTGATAGAATAGGAACTCTATCATAAAAATGAAAGGATAAGGAGAAGAAAGGATATAAGATTATCACTTAACATCACCACATATCACTTTACACACTCATAAAAAAATTCATGAACTCAAAACCAGATCTGAATTTATTTTTCAAAGGTAAATTACAACATCAATCTAGCAGCGCTTCACCGTGCATGGTGTGGAAATAGTCTACAATAGAAAAAATTGATACTACTTATAGAATATGAGAGAGGAGAGAAGAGAATGAAGTCAAAGAGTCACTATTCCATGTGTAAATATAAATTATGAGTCACATATGAATGATAATGAAGTGTGATATATACCATTAGAGGTCTATTTGGACAAATGTCCCTCAAAGCATGAAACTCTTGAAATGTGGCATAGGACTCTTTATTTGCTTTCCTAGAAACTTCCTTCATCATTTAAACTCTTTGTAATGATAAAAAATATATTATGAATATATGAGATGATTTAAATAATAGGGAATACTTATAAACAATCACCAACATGCATTGGTTGTGTCCTTAATCACCAATATTCTTTTGGATATGAGTTATCACTTCCTACAATCATAATCACCCCTATTTCACTCATCTCTCATACTTGGCACCAAATTTATATTTAGATTAATAATATAAGACATAAAAAATGAGTATATTACACTTTTAAAGATCCCTCAATCCTTTATATTCATCATTTAGACCTTAAGAGTCCTCCAACTTGAAGTTTTCACTTTATCACTAACTTGTTCAATATGCCAGTTTGGACTGGTTGAGATGAAGATGATAGCTGAGCCACATGTGAGATTAGATTAAGCATTGAATTTACATTAAGAGTTAATATAGTCCCAATATATCTCCCAAAATTATTTACATCCTTTGAAATCTTCCCATACCTTCACAACACTTAAAATTGTCATGAAAATTCATTTTCTACGATGTTTATATAAGTAAAACACAACTCAGGTTGATGGGAATGATCCTTGGAGAGTCCTCTTCAATATAAAAGTAATTTAAAATTTAAACTATCCTTTTTATATGCTTTTCCTTCTTCATTTTCCCAATAAGGTCATTAGCAAGGGTTTTAAAGGGTTTAGAGTACTTTTGACCATCAAAATTTATTTATAAAGGTCTATCATTAAACTTGTGAATAAATTCCACAAATTATTTGTTTGATAAACAAAACACATCCAAACTCCTAATACTCCCATGTTAAGGATACATGTTGTTGTGAGCTTCTCAAGTTAGCCTTTCGAGCTCCTCCTTCCATTCTATGCAAGCCTAAGTTGGTTTGAGCTAAAATGTGACTTCCCTGTGGTCTCCTTTCCATTACAGCAACTCTAACACACCTTATAATTTACTGTTCAGGTTTCCTAATGAATTTTAATTCTCCTCTATCTTTATAAATGGTATTGACCCTCCAATTTGGGTTTAGGCCTAAACTAGAGTTAAAGGACTTGACTACATAGCTATAGGTTTGGATCACCTTGACATGTTTCTCACCAATATGAAACCTTATCCATGTTGTTTAATGTCCAAATAAGATCTTAACATATTATTTTAACATATCATTAATCTTTATCTCACCCTTTCAACACTTTCATGACCCACCTTCAGGGTTTATTCATTTTGGAGTGCCCTCTATTTGAGATAGAATATAGGGAATCTCTATTATTACCTCATATAAAACAATTATATGAGGTGATTTAATAGATCATTAATACATTATAAAAAAATATACAAGGTTAGATCAATTTTATAACACCTCTAAACAACTCAAAACCTTAATACAAACTCCTGAGTACTCACTATGTGCAGGCTTTACCTATGGATTGTAGGTTACTTGTATGAGAACCCTTCCATGCCTTACTCATATTGTACGAGGGTCTCACAAAGATAGTATAACTATAAATTTATTTTCATACATGTCAAAACCTTACAAAATTTCCTTCTTCTTCATTACATACCTTGTATTTGATTTGACATAGGTGGCTGATTGTGTTTTTGTGTTTCTCCTTATGAAAGAGGTGCATGTAGGTGTTTAATGTATGGTATACCTTATATAAAATTAATAAATACCTTATTTAAGTCATAATTATAATATAATAGTAATTTAGGTTAATTTTCATCATGAATTTGTTAGTCCAATCACCAAGAACAACATGTTCTAGTTTCCTATTAATTGTAATCAACTGGGATTGACCATTGTTGGAGTAGAAAGTGTCCTATAGGTTGCCTTTTATCGTAGAAACATATGTCACATGGTCTAGGGTAATTTTAAAGTTTTTAAAGCATTTATGAACTCTAAAATTTTTCTTATTGTCATTTTTCCATGTTAAGTCTCCATCATGGGCCTGCAAATGTCTATAGTCAACTATAGGTAATCTTCTTAGGAGTCAAAGCACACTTGTAGGTTACCAAGTAGGTCAAAACCTTGTTCTCAAATCTAATTTTATGTTATTTATAAAAACTATGTGATTACCAACCCAATAGGACCATTAAATCATAAAAATATGCTCTTGTTATGCCACTTTGGGATGCAAAGCTACTTGAGAGTTCAAAACTATAGAAAACACTAAAAATTTATAGTGAGTAAATATCAAGAAAAGAGGTTCTTATCATTATTTTCCTTTAGTCAAATATACACTCTATTTTACAAGGTAATACCCATTCATGAAGGATATAAGAGGTAAACATATAAAGTTGTCTATGCACCATGTTTTCTCATCATATAGCATCATCAAAAGTGGCTAGGGGTCTATTTTGGAGCTTTTAGGGAAATTTGTCCCTAAACTCAAATTTCTTCACTTGGATTGAAATTTCAAGTCTACCTACCAATATAATGCCTAAAAAAAGTTTCTAATGACTCATATCACCTCCTAAAACCTCAATAAGTGTCTCAAAACACATTCACACTCCTCCATGAAACATTTTTATATCTCTATGGGGGCCACCTATAAGTGGACATCTCAATATATAGGTAATGACTATGAATATGGGTAGTGTGCATATGGTATTAAATAATAAAATATTTTATACTCTCTCAAAGTCTTCAAATGAAATTTTACAACATTTAAAGGCTTGAAATTAGTTTTAATACCCCATTTCAATGTGATATTCTCCTATGGGCACTTGTAGGTGTACACTAATGGTGTATGACTGTGTATATATTTTGCATTAACTCTCATAGTATATATTGTGTCATGTGAGAGTTTTTATTTATTTTTAATGTCACTTGAGATTTTCCAACATCTTATGAAACTTCATTACATCCTCATGAATGTTCTCAACACTTAGAAACAGTTTATTCAACTGACTGTGTGTATGACAATTATGTAAGAAATTGACTGTGTTGATCCTTCTTGACTATAAGTCCATGAAGATATCCATTGAAAATAAAAATTGAAATTATTGAGATAAAACTATCATGAAAACATGAAACACCACATAACACCTTCCTCTAAAATTATCACCACAACAAGGAACTTTGCACATAGTGACATATGTTGACATATTAGCAATAGTGCACTTATCTTGAAATATAAGATGTTTATCTCACCAAGTCACATAAAAACATGAAAAAAAATATTTAAAACATTAGAGTATGTATTATACATCCTCTATAATCAAATTCATCAATTGATTTATATGGACTAGTTCATGTATAAGCAAAACCTATAGGGTGTAGGGATTAGAAAGCAAAACAAGATAGTTAACTTTTTAAGAATGGTTAAAAAATTATATGAAACCATTAATAAACATAATAACATTAAAATTAAATGTACCAATTTTAATATCCACCACCAAGATCATTTGACCTAGAAACTCTCCTACTAGCCATACCATCAAAAGACTTGTTGACTAGTTTTGCTTGCCTAGTGGAGTAATATAGAAGAGAAATGGTTTTATCCCATTTTTGGAACTTAAAAAATAGATAAATCATGTAAATGGAGTCATATAAGCTAAAAGTTAATTTTTTAATATTTTACCATGTACCACTCTCTTCCATATGTTGTACAACCTCCAAAACTCCTTTTTCACTTGTTTTCTTGATTTTTAGTTAAGAACCTACAAGTTTCAATTAGTAATGATATTAGTAACAAGGAATATGACATATTTTACATTGTAAGATATTTTATAAAACTTTTACACCAATTAAAATCATACCACCCTCATTAATGACTCTAAAATGACCCCTAAATGACACAAGGAATAAATATGACCATGACTAGGGCTAATAGTAGATTAAATCACCTCAAATGGACTATGAGACACATCGTCACATGATAATAAACCCATATATAATTTTTTGGAATATAGGGGGTTGACCTATTTTTACTTGTGGTCAACATAGTCAACAAAGCCATCAAGGTAATTTATGATGTGATAATGTGATGCACATTAAAAATAATCTATTGGAGCATCCATCATAAGAGGATGAGTGGTATTACCACTATGAATAGTGATATTTTTGTTGATTACTAGAATAAACATGTGTTCACCTTCCTTTGGAACCAATTTATTCCCTATTTTTATATTCATGATCATACCAACATATTTTTATACCCTTTTATTTTAGAATATATTTATATATAAATTAGTCATTTTATAAGTCTTATGTTCCCCTAGATAAAATCCACATGTGGTGAACCTATAGAAATATATTTATTAATGTTTTTTTGAGCCACATTTTTAGTAGGTTTATGGATGAAATATTCCTCCATCCTCCACCACCTCTTCATTTGTACAATAAATCTCTAACATTCCTTACTAGTTCATATTTTTCTTAATTTAAATGTCATGTAGACATTGATCATGTTCTTCTCGCATATGCCTCATGTATATAATCAATTAATAGGTTTTTATTTGTGTCATGAATGGTAAAAATAAAAAATTTATATCATAATGATACCTTTACATAAATATACCTTTGAAACATTGATTAGATTCTTATGTCATGATCCTCATAATATATTTCACAGGAATTGATCAAATCTTTGATGTTTCACCTTAGGAAATGATTTTGTTGTGACCTTCCATATCACAATTGGTATACCACAATCCATTGTGATAATACATTTTCATTATTGGTAATCAAATTTTGGATTTTAGTGGCCATCACCATGAGTTTAACTTCCATGAATGGGCTGGCTTTGTGTCCTCACTTCCAACTACTTCAACTCTCAAGGCTTCTTCCAGGTATTTTCTTGGTTATATGAAGGTTTTATTTGAGAAAATTCACGTAAAATTCAAGATAAAACATCCTAAAATCCATTTGGCATGCTACAATGGGTAGATATTGTATGAAAGTTTTTAAATAATTTTTTGAACCTTACATCATAAATTTCAATGTTACTAGTGAACTTTAGCTTTATCCCCTTGAGTATAGAGATGTTATATTGTTTTAATTATAGAATATGAAACTACTACAAGAATGTGACCATAAAAATGTCATAGTCTATTTTATAATGTTGTGAATCAGAAATTTGGTACTAGAATGTGCATAATATATAATATTTGTCATAAATTGGCTCACTATATAATGTTATGACACCATTTACATGCCATATTACCTCACATTTTTGGACATGATACATGGCATTCTCCACTCCAATGTATTCTCTCAACTTCATAGACATTTTTGTTGATGAAATTTGGTTGAGGAAATTAGACTAGTTGTGTCTACTTTTTGCTTGAGTGACTTTAGATTGACATCCTCTAGGGGTGATTCACCTAAAAAACTAATAGTTCCCTTGGTTAGTCGTGAAATTCCCCAAAATCCTATCCTAGGTTACACAAAAGATATATTTTCACCTAGATTAACAAGTGTTAAAACTATTATTATTATTATTCATCCTTATATGTTAGTACTACTTTTCATATTAGGATTACCTCCTCCTATCTCTAGCATGACTTGAATTTTTTAGTAAATTTGGTATTATTGGTGGTTTTATAACTAGTCATAATTATTATTATGATAGTATATGCTATAAAACACTATTTTGTGCTTCTTTCCTTCTAAATCTTTTTATTTTAAAACCCTCTACATGCACTCCTAGTTATTATTCCATTATAATTTAAAAATGCACATTTTTTTTTATTCTAGTAAATTATGGGTGGGTGTTCCCTCAACTTTAATGTATTTATACATGTCTAAAATATTTTAATTAATCCTTTTGTTTAGATTATCTAGAGTGTAAAATTCTTGCTCAGTGGCACACACCTCTACATATTTTCGATTTGTTTCCCATCTTTTGTAGGTCCTTATGGCCTCCTTACTCACCTCTCACACATGTTAGGTTCCATGGTGGCTATCATTATCCACATTAATTTATCATTTTTTTTTGAAATCTCACAAGCATCTATATTCTCCATTCTAAAGTCTATTTGTGTTTTACCCTTACTAGTGCAACATGTAAACCATGCCTTCCCCTTTAGTTATATCTTCCTATTGTCCCATTTTCAAGAGGTTTTCATATCCCCATGGTGATATATTAAATATCACATTCTATTATTATTTATTATCTCAAGGGGTATATGAATGATAAAATATCCTCTTTTTTTACACAAAACTTGGTATTCTACTTCTTATAACTAAAAATATGTGGAAAATGATAAATTTAAGTGGTAAATATTTAGGATGCCTATCCATTATACATCAAATACTTTGGTAAAAAACATTTTTTACTTTTTCAATATGTTCCTTTATCTGAGGATATTTGTACCAATATTTCTACTTTAGTCTATAACATCTATGAATAACCATGTATGTAAGTGTTAAGGTAACTTGTATAAAATAATTCATAGATAGGATAATTTAAGTACTCCACCAATTTTTGAGTGGTAAATTTTCCTAATTTTGGATGATTATTTGAAAAGGTTCACTCTTGATCCACTAACCACATTTAAATGTTTTCTAAAGATATTTGGTGAATCATCTTATGCAATTGGTTTAACACAAGTCACAATAATGGAACCATAATGTTGGGGTATTTTAATATGTACTTAATAATACATACGTTCATTTTTTGATTACATAAACAAATAATAAATCACCACACTAGTGTATCCCATAAGTGGACTTGTGCACTCACTAAAGTCAAAGAGAGAAAAAATAGGGCACATTGGCTTAGTTGTGGAAGATGGTTTAACTATAAATGTCATTAATGTGATCAAGAAAGATAATGCAAATAAATCATTAAATAATATAATATTCATGAATAATAAGATTAAAAATATATTATTTAACACAAATTCTTCATTAAATTGAACTAAAACTAAATTAATGAATATAAAGATTATTTAATTCTTTAATAAATCAATGTTTCCATTAATCTCACATTTTGACTCATATATTTTCAGTGTAGTTCATAATCATCATATAGCATAGTGTCTCAAAAAAAAATGATATCATAACTTATCAATCCTATACATAGGTGTGAGGTGACATTTTATAGGCACAAGTACCTCCTCATAATTACATCTTTGGATTATGCTCCCTAAAATAGTGCACAAATTTTTAAATATGGTCAAGAATAACTATTTATATTAACTCCATTCATTTATATACACTTATATTCAATCCAACCATTATAAATTTAATATCCATGAATCAATGCTAACACTTTCAAAAAATAGTTGACATAATATTAAATTACACAATATTAGATGTCAACTCTTTCTAAAATTGTGCTCTTATACTTATTCTCCATAATTTTTTCAACTAAATTTCCTATTGTGGTGCTCCATAATATAGGCCAAACAACCTACCATAAATTTTTTGCTGATTTTCCCACTAGTCTACCTTCCACTTCCTACTCTCTTAGGGTTTAAAAAAAATTCAAACTAACTTACTTAAGTTGAAATACACACTACCAGACTTGGTTTATAACCTTTTTAAATTGATTGGTGGAAATGATTCATATATAAAATAATTGTGTCATGCTTCTCCTCATGATTCAAACCAAAACTAAGATCATTTTCATTCTTTAATATTATCCATAAAAACCATAGGCACACCTATATACTTAGCCAAAAATGGGATATAATAGGGACAAATTTATAGTTCTCAAAAATAGGTGTATGCATTCTTACTTTTCATTTTTACTCAATCATTTTATAAATTATTTGATTATTGGTTTATATTGACATTAATCTACATTGAAAATTATCCTTAATGTTTACAAGTTATTCGGGATTTTATATTATATACAAATGAGCATAAATTCTCATTTCAATATATTTGAAGATAGTCAAGATGTCCATCCAAGTTGTAAGGAGACATGTCTTATTTTTTATGACAAAGGAATTTGAATTTATGATACTGTTAAGTTTGAAAAATACAAGTTTGAGCTACAACTATTTTAACAAATTTTGGGGAATTAAAGATGTTAGACCCTAATTAGATATTTTTTTCATAAAATCATAATGCTACATATATGAAATAAATGACACAAAATGATTTAGAACTTAATAAATTTGTAAATATGATAAATGAGGAAATTATTAATAAAAATATAAAAATAAATGGAACACTGAGATGAAGATTTTATTTTGGGCTCAAGCTAACTGGGCGGTCGTGATGACTAAGATTGGATCTAGAATAGGACTTTAAAATTTACTTGGATTGGATAAAAGTGTGTTATTTTCCATAGGGAGTATGAATGTCTAGTAAGTAGTAGATATCTAAAATTTATGTGGTATAATCACCTTCATTTGTGTATTTTTTGGACTCTATAGTAGCTTTTGATGCATTTAAAAATCATTTTGTATCTTCTTTTCACTTGCAACCCTAACTCAATATACCAAGAGGAAAAATGCAATCATGAGGTAAAATGTGTTAGTGGTTGATGGATCTAGAATAGGACTTTAAAATTTACTTGGATAGGATAAAAGTGTGTTATTTTCCATAGGGAGTATGAATGTCTAGTAAGTAGTAGATATCTAAAATTTATGTGGTATAATCACCTTCATTTTTGTATTTTTTGGACTTTATAGTAGCTTTTGATGCATTTTAAAATCATTGTGTATCTTCTTTTCACTTGCAACCCTAACTCAATATACCAAGAGGAAAAATGCAATCATGAGGTAAAATGTGTTAGTGGTTGATGTTTTTCTTTACCTCAACACCCCATATATTGATTTTGTATTATATACCAATATGTTAAAGAGGGATAAAAATCCATGTAGGTATCCCATATTACAGTGGTGTGTCTGAAAGAATGGTGAAAAATGTTAGATGTTGGTGTAATCCTAGGGTGATTAAATGCTTCAACTATGGAATGTGACATTATAAGTGTATTCATACCTCAATTTAGTTAGACTATGGATATATATAATCATAATTGGGAGAAATAGGGAATTTTATCTCAATGTGAAATTAAAACTCTAGTGTTTTTTAGTGTGGAGGCCTCTTGTGTGAAAAATGACTTTAAATGTGTACTTATAATGATCAATATGGAATTCATTTAGATATATCTTTATAAACTTGTGGGATAACCTGTTACATGAATTTAAAATTTTGAAATTAATAGTTATTTTTAGGAGGACAAGAAATATGGAATTAGGCACCCCTAGGGAGCATTTTTGTCCAACTAGGGCATTGTTTAACAAGGACAACAAACAACTGATCTTGGTGCCAAGAATGATGTATGGGTGATCTTCAAATTCTTTTCATGAGGAATATAAACATTCTAGGGTCATTAAATTTCTTAAAATAATGGGTCATCCACATGAAAAATGAAGGAAAGTAGTCAAAAGGCTCTAGAATAAGGCATGCAATAGGTGTGTAAAAAGGGTGGTCACAAATGCCATATTTTATCAAAAATTAATTTGTATGTGTAAATTTTCCCCCATTCTATTCCAATAATGTCAAAAATCAAAATCACTAAAGTAAACTAAAAATTATGTACCTAAACATACCTATTAAGTTTAATCTCAAATGTAAGCCACAATATTGAATTAAGATTCACGTGAACCTGTAACGAAACATGATAAAATTAGTCCTTACTTAAGATAAATATCAAGAAGTAAAAAATAATAAACTTATAGATCTAATAACAAGGAACAAATATACCTGATTGGGTACATAAACTATTGTGTTTTTAGTGAAATAATTGGTTACTATAGAGGGTAAAATTTTTGGATTTATCATATTCATTGGATAATTTAGATTTTGACTATGCGCTCCCAAATACTCATTGATAGGTGAGTGTGCTTAAGAATTAAAGGTTTACTTGACACCATCATTGCATACATAAGGTGGTGAAGTAGTTTTGTAATCTTTGTATAAATTTATATATATTTTTCTAGTGTAAACAGTGGTGCAATATTGGTACAAAAGGGTGAATAAACTATTGCAAATCAAATAAGGTTAATTCTTGGTAAAAAATTGGCACAAAAATTAGTGAAAAAATATAGTATGATTTGGGTCTAATGTATATAGTGTGGATAATGACATGGATTTTCATTTCATCTATGAAGCTGGTGTAAAACACTTAGCAATGAGGTAATCATATGTTTTTCATATGCCTCCAAACTAACATATATATATATATATATATATATATATATATATATATATATATATATATATATATATTGTATATAGATTTTGATACCAAGTAATAACAAGTAAGATTCTAAGTAAAAAAACATGTGATAACCTAAAACACATATTATGCATGATTCCCCCAAACTAAGAAAATCTGATACAAAGTATTTCTTAAAATTTGACTCTATGTAAATTTTTCTAATTGTCCTATATTACCTATGGTTCAAATAATTTATTAAAGTGACTATTTTTTATTTATTGAGAGAACATACTATTTTGGATAATAACGAGTGCACCCTTGTCCAAATGGAGTACTCTTGTATAAAATATATCCTTAGGTGGTTTCTGAGTATGCAACATGGCCAACTATGTAATACATAAAATATCATGTTTGTATATTGGACAATAGGGGCTTAGTCTCAAATACAACCCATTGTGTATGTATCCTCTTTTGATATGAGTTGTGAATCATGTGAAATAATTTAACTAAAAAGAAAATAGTTATGTGATTGATGTTATGAAAAGGTGAAAATATGAGTAGTAATGATAATGTGTATGAGTATGGTATCATCATATGTGAACTAAGTAAAAAAATCTAATTTAATATGCATGTTAAAATAAGCATACATAGTGGCATTATCTAGATAACTCTTAGTAGTGAATAGAATAGATAATTAATATGACTGAGTATGTAAAGCTAAAATGGAACAACTTGGGGAGTAATACATGATATTGATAGTGGCATGAAAGGGCTAGGAAGTTTCATGATGTCCATCATGGCATCAAAATTTGATAAACCAAGTGTCATGGACATGACACACACAAACAAAGACTACACATAAAGAACATAATAGAAGGCCAAGGGACCACATACAAGGGATATGTTTAAATTTCACTTACACCCATACAAGCATAGAATTATCTTTGAACCACACAAAAGTACATGTTAACATGTCCACAATCCAAATATAAAATACACACAAGACATGAATTAGATAAATAAACATGAAAACCATGCATGAATACATGCATTTGATGAACATTAATAATTTGTAACACTATCATATTCAGTAACTTAGGTAACCAGGAAGATACTAATGTGTAGGTAAGTGAGAAATATCAATAGATGTTATGCAATGTAAATAACTGATACATAATAATAAGGGATAGCTAAATAAGGATAAAACTTATAGAAAATATTCCTCTAGTGGATTTTTGATTTATATACAAGTGGAAAGATGTGTGTGTCTGGTTTGAATATGATAACTGATACCATATGCTCACAAGGATAGGACTAGTGGAATAGGACAATAGTGCAAGACACTTCTTTATAAATAATCCACTTTTGACTATTTGTATTTGCTGGGTCTAAGATCATGAAATAACCTAAAACTAGTTATTAGAATGGCAACTTGTATGCTTTGCATGCAGTCATGTTTAATTTAGAAGAATATATATTATGAAACTAGATATAAATAAGTATTGAGTAACTTTTATAAGAATTAATTGATGTAAATAAGCTAAACATGATCATGCATGTGTCCTAATTTTATTTTATGGAATATTTTTATCTCTTTTATATTTATTAACATGTAAACATGAAAAGACAAAAATATAGAGAATGATACCAACCGATGAGTCTTATAAAGGACTTGTAATTAATGGGCCCTTTCTCTAGGATAGGAATGGTAACTTTTTATGAGTGTAAATGGCTATATTGTCATGACTAAATTGATATTAATGGAGAATTTGAATTATATATATATATATATATATATATATATATATATATATATAATGATTTCAACTATCATACTAATAATATATAGAATATTGTTCTTGTTTTTTAACATGATTAACTCAAGGGATTTTTGAAACCCATCATAGAGTGTATGAATATTGTGTTGGTTCCTTATGTGAGGTACCCTTAGTGCCATGTAATATCAATCTAGGGCATGTAGGAGAGAGAGACTCTATGGAATCTATGATAAATCTCTATTGAAGTGGCCTTTCAATAATAAGCCTTTTTGGAAGGGTAGATACCTTCTTTGGAAATATATGACTAGGTTTCACCTTTCTAGGTGGCTCAACTAATTTTTTTTTGTGTAGGAACCATATATTTATATGATATGGGGTAATCATATGGGATAAACCAAACTATGATGAACTCATCATCATATATATAATTTAAACACATTTTCACTTTAGAAATAACTATGTGAATATGTTGAATCTAAGGGTGTCCTAATAATATATTGAAGACCCATGCACTAGGTATGTTTTAACCTATTAGGACTTAATGAATGAAAATCCTATGTTTTTAAAGGGTTAATTTTAGTAAATCAATTTATAAATATGCAATAAATATATCAATTGATTTTTTATATAGTTGACTTAGTTGACCTTTTTAAAAATATCAATAAATAATGTAAATAAGAACTTAGCTAGAAAATTATTGAGATAGATTATGTAGAGGCTGAAAACTAAGGTAAAGGCTAGTCTGAGTGTCAAAAATAGGATCCATGTGTTAAATATGATTTAAAATAGTATCACCATAATTAGATAATATAACCACATGGAATTAGTGTCCCTATTTTGGTGGTAGTGTCCTTTATGTAGGACTATTCCTAGCTTCTGGGTGTACCTATATCTAGTTCTATCAATCTTATTCCTACATGCACACATTATAAAACCCTATAGATGACCTATTTTAAATGAATTGATGAGAAAACCCTAATCCTCTATGTTATTATGACATCTGGTTGATATAATTAATAAAGTGTGTTTGTTAGTGGGGTAGGATGGACATCCTCAACACCCCACTAGGATGAGATTTGCCTACACACAAATACCCTAAAGAGGGATCAAGCCAGATGTAGTTCTCACCACCAAAGTGCTGGTGTAAGTGGTGGGGTAAGCATAAATTAATCTAGTATGATTTTAGACATGAGTGCTTTGAAATGTGATTAAGACTATAAATATTAGTAATCTAAGATTAGGAATGTTGTAAATGCTAGTATGTAGAAGTAGGGTAAAATAGGGATTGATAACCTTGATTGTGCATAACTTGTTCTAATTTTGTATGTGTATTTTGCATCTCATTTACATCTAGTGTTTAGAGGGTTAAAATTCACACACACACACACACACACACACACACACTATTATGGTGATTTTTTGGGTGATAAAAGAGGTTAAGGAAAACCTGAAAAGGTTTAATATTTTAAAATATATCTATTTTTGAAACAAGGAGGGAAAGGAAATAAACATAAAAATTAAGACAATAGTGCCATGTGCTGCTACTATCCCTATTATGGTGCTAGTGACTAGGTGGTAGAACCTAAGTCACAAAAGATAGAATGCAAGAATGAGGGTATGAGACTGATTTAGGGATGACTAGGGATGCCTATGGCCCACATAAAGGTTTGATAAGTGTGAAAATAGGGACTAAGATAGGTTTATAGATAATATAGGAATAGGTGGTCTCAAGTATCACTCTTAACACTCAAGTATCATTTTTAGGTGATTATATTTACCCCTCCCCCTTATTATATAATTATAGAAAAGTTAAATGACTAGGATAAAATAATAAGAAGTATACCTAGACTTACCTAAGATGTGAAGCTTGTGCATATATATTTGAGTATGTGAAGCATGCTCCGTTGTATGTCCTATAAATGAAATGTGCATAAATCAATACTTAAGAGATATCAAAATCAAAGATAAAACTAAGTAAAGAAGTAAAATTGGGTAAAATTGAGTAAAGGGATAAGATAAAGGAAAGGAATGAATAAACCTCACTAGGTACATGAACTAATGTATAAACCTAGTGATAACCTATATATATGCATGTATATAGTGATCAATAAATGAGTGGTTTGGATTGAGTTGATTGATTTCATAATCATCATGTGTGATTGGCTTAAGAACTCAATCCAATTTTTAATCCATCATTTCCCATCCTTTTTTAGTGGATATGACCTATGAATAGATTGGATTGTACTGATGGTGTGTCTAACCCTATCATGTAGGTGGCTCAAAAACTCAAGTAGACTATGACTCCATAATTTCCTACCCATGTGTAGTAGATGCATTTGAAATAAAACTTACATGATGTAGCTATAAAATGTATAACTAGAGATATCCAAATGGAAATGTCTAACTAGATACATTATCTCTATATCCACTTAGTTATATTATGTGGCTCTATGCCACTTAGGGATGTTAACCACTACAGATGGAGTAAGGCATGAAACTAGTGTGTAACCTAGAATATGATGTTTGATGTATATAATATATAAAATGACATGTAGCGTGTCATTCCATTTGATAAACTAATGTGTAAGTGAGGAGATAGAAAAAGTGTGCCACACACATGCCCCTAAATCTAATATTTGAGCATATGAATTTTGTATAAAGATGTAATAATTTATATTTGAGTATCTAAACTAAAAATGTGAATGGTCATGTCATTCATGATGCCCCTAATCTAGGAAAACTAATATGAATCTAATCTAAATTAGTATGAATTTAAGCTAAACTAGTAAATCAATAACTAAATCTATGCAAACCTAGACTATACTTGTTATACTTTTCTATCCAATCTATATTTTTTAAAAACTAAGCCTATTGGATAGTAGTGTCATAGCTTGGATACTAACACCATGTGGTACAAGTGTCCTAATTTGGGAAATAATGTCTAACTATTCTAATTTATATGAAACTATATTGATCTCTATGTCACTATTTCCCATTGTTTTTACCTAAGTCTTATTTCAATAATCTAATCCTATGCGATGAAAATTATATTGTGAGTGCATTTTAATAGCCTAATATCTATGACAAACCCTTGTGAATGCCCCCTATTTTGAAGGGATTTTTTGAGCATTTTAAACAAATATCCTCAAAATAAAAAAATCTATAATATGTGTGTTAGTTGAAGCATTTATAATATCTATGTAATAATCCAATATAATGTGAATACATAACATAAAAATTTAAGATAATCTAAGCATAATTTTTTAATGTGTGATGTATGTTATGTCTATCATTCACAAGGCTGTCAAGATAGATATAACAATGTATGTAATATCAAATCTAAGTAATAATTGAGTATTTACCTAGGGGTATGGGGCATAATGTCCATCATGGCACCTAAGTAGGAAGGGGAGATGCATGAGGTCCCTCATGGCATCTAAAACTAGAGTGTGTAACAAGTAAAATATAAATTCCATGGTCATGACACACATAATAAAGTATACATACAACACACAAAGTAGGCCAAGGGGACACAATAAAAGGTTCATAGGTACATGTCACTAAATATTATAAATAAATATATATAAAGATGTTCAAATGTACACATATACAAACAATAAGCAAGTATGCTTAGATCCACATAGAAGGTCATGTTCAAATGTTTGCATACATAATAAAGAAGTCACACATAATGACATGGGCATATATCCAAAGCATACATATTATGAAAATAATTGGAATAGATCCAAATGACAATGGCATATTAAAATGACCTCTAATAGAAGAAGCATAATGATACAATAAATTCTAAACTAGGAAATCTAGAAATTAAATTATGCATGAAAATGTAATAAAAATCTATGTAAGTGTCAAGATATACATATGTTGAGTCCAAGTAATGTTATCCAAAAACTAATCTAAGTTTATCATGATCAAGATCAAGATATAATAATGCCAAAGCTATCATGTAGAGTATAGAAATATGTAACTTGGTTATTGAAACTATGTATCAAGTGCCCCCAAAAGGGTGAATATGACCATAGTGGGTAGATAATAACCAATGTGTCTACATATATTCCCTTAGTGGGTAAATAATTGAAAATTTTAGATAGTTTTAGTGGACCTAACTCTTATATAAATCAATAAGCACTCAACTAGAATAAGTGAGGTATGTACATATAATAAAATTGACTATACGAAGATAGCTAACATATGTAGTGTCTAAAAAATATAGGAAATGTAAACATGGTAATGCATACTATCTATAATTTTATGTTTTTGAGTAAATATTTTAATATTTTTGTGTTTTTAAAATATTATATTATTTTTTTATTTTATAGATATAAGCTATGTGAAATCAACATAAAAATGAAACAATGTACAAGGATCAAGAGACAAGGAAAGTATGTACATGAAGGGAGGAACAATATTAACTGATGAATCTCATGGGAGACTCACTATCAATGTGGCCTATTTCAAATAAAGGAATAGTGGTCATGCATGTTATATGAAAAGATAATTGTGTTCCCAATACTTGTTTTATTAAGTGATCTATAGCTATCACTTCCTATAAAGTGGTGCTAAGATTTTGTGAAATTGACTATGGTGTCCTATGAATTGTAGGGGTATTAAGGACCCATATGGTAGAAGATGTTGTATCTAGCATACATGACTTTTTATGAGAAAATTGATAACTCAATAATACTTATCTTGAAATAAAATGCATAGAGGGAGGCCCCTTAAAATGTATAACATATCTCTAATGTAGGGATATCTCTAATAATTGTATATGTGGGAGAGTATTCATATTTAGAAACACTATAAGAGTATACCTTACATGCACTGGGGGCTCCACTAAACTCTATAGTGTACTAAGAGGAACTGTGGTCATATTTGTAACTAATAACTAAGTTTTAAATGGTAATTTTGGTGTAACTACTTATGAGATAGGTATAAGATACTCATATAAAATACCCTTAACCATGATCACCTGATTTACATGTATATATTTACGGAATATATGCATGATAAATTGAATTTTTTATATCTATTGTATCCATGGCCTACCCAATTAAATGTCAAATGTGCCTACACTAGGTACTAATAAGAATCAAGTGGCCATGTGTGCTTGACCAACCTGTAGTTAAAGTATAATCTCATCTATGGATCTCTAAGCATGGACACTAAATACATGAATAAAAGTGTTTTTAGGAGATATATCTTGATCTAAATATTGCAAATGTTGTATAAGTGTGATAGTCTACATGTTAATACTTGACCCATTTTCAACCATAACACTCTAAATAGGATGATGATCTATGTAGGATCATACAAAGAGTGCATATGAATTTGAATAATAATAAAAAAATATACTACTATAAGAAGGTGATGAGTGGTCTAGATAGAACTATAGTATGGTACACACTGATGATATTATGTAGTGAGTGTGCATCCTCTATGGTAGTGTAATATAATTCTAGTGGTGGATTTATCTGATACATGTAGTGAGAACCTAAAGTTCCCCTTGCCTAATTTGTTGTATGTTTTAGAAATAGATCGAAGAATATTTTCAATGCCTTATCTTCCATTTGTTGAAATTTTGGTGATTGTGTGGGTGTTCCCACATCAACAATGTTAGCCTCTATCAAATATTGTATCTTATTTTTCAAACTGATGCACGCATTTTTATTATGACTTGGTGCCCTATGATATTTGTGGAATACATAAGAATCATAGTTATTTATAAGAGGATGTGTTTTATCAACCTCTTTGATTGGAGTGAGAGATATGAGATTACATTCTAAGAGATGTTGTAAAACATGTTATGGTAATTATAAAAGGTTGGTGAGAACTCTTCCTAGAGGATATAATAAAACTAGGTGAGGAAATGGCTCTAAATCTATGTTAACTATGGCCTTTGGATCAATATTATTTTTAGTGACCCTTACCTTGTATAGAGGATTACTATAACTCTTAGCAGTTGATTCCAATGCACTTGTATATTTTAGTTTGCCCATAGAGAGAAGCTTGAATTTTATTTCTTTCACTATATGTCACAAATTTATGAAGGTTGGAAACTTCTTGAACAAGATAGTCTCATTGATGTTGGTAGTCAACTCTATTTGAATATATATTAGAGATATTTATCTACCATGGGGATAGTTAGCTTTATTAACATAGTCTTATATCACAAGATGTATTCATCAATGGGATCATTTTATTCTTTCTTTAGTTATGATAATCAACCATATGAGATCTTATCACTAATGTTTATTTATAAGTATAATAAAAACATATCTACTAATGGATTAAATACAGTGATAGACTAATTTGGTAGATCATAAAACCATTGTAAGGAATAATAATTTAGATAGCATGGGAATAACTTAGTGAGGAGCCAATCATTAGAATCTTAGTCTAAACATGTTATGTGTAAATATAATAAATGGTGTTATAAGTCACCCATACCATCATACAATGTAAGCTTATGTGCCACATATCATATGGCAAAGGATTTGCTTCTATGTGATGTGTCAAAGGTGTATGTAAAATAACATGAAAATCAAATACATGTGATGGCCTATAAACTACCTTATCAATATATAACACCTTAGAATAAATATAATGAACCTCATACATAATGTATTGTACATATGGAGAGGAGGAACTAGTCATAGGAGGTGTAGTTATCACTGAAGCTTATCAAGTTAAAACTAGTTATGTTAATTGAATTGGAAAAAAATTAGGTGTAATACTTATATTATCTTGGGGAGTATAATATTGACCATTAATTTATTTTTAAGTTCTTCATGGATAATATTTATAAGGTCATCTTTCATATCAAAATGTTTGGAAATAAAATATTGCAATTATCTCTTCTCAGTTTTATCAAATCAATTATTGAATTTTGCCATTGTAGGTTGAGGAGTAGGAAAATAAATAGTTTTATATTTTTAACATTTAAATAAATTTAAACTATTAAATATTTAATAAATTAAATATTTAAATAAATATGATATTTTATAACTAATATATGAGCGTAGAAATATAAAGGATACAAACCCTAAGAGCATTTACGACTAGGGTTTGAATAGTATTCAAAGTAAGATGGGTTCACAATTTTTTTTAACAATTTAGAACTTAGTGATTATATATATTATGGTGTTAAAGGGCTGAGTATAGTAAATAAGGGTATAAATATGAAATAAATATATCCACTGATTTGTTATAGAATTGACTGTTGATAATTTTACCACTATTGTTCAAAGTTACTTATGTACATATTTTCAAGAAAACTCCATTAACAGATTGAAGATTAAAAAATTTATAAAAAAACATCATAAAATCTTAATTATGACAAAAAAATTCTCATTAAAAACTCACAAGTCCAATTTTTTACAAAAGTTTCTTTTATTCATCTAATTAGTTGTTAGTTACAAGCTAGTGAAGTCAATTTTCAAATGCTCAGTACATGAAGATGAAGAAGAGTTGGTTAAAATGGTATTAGGAATATTTTTTTCTCTATATTCCATAAATATTCCATGAATTTTTTTGTGGTTATAGTGGATTAAATTTATGAATAATTTTTAGGTCAAATAGGTGCTCTAAAACCCTTCTTAAACCCCATTGTCTCAATTTTAAGAGATAATTGCATTTTTGAGTTCCTTGTAAAATAATAGTTGGTTTATATATTATGTGGAATAAATGAAATTAATAAACATTATTAAATCAAAAATATGAGGTATAAAATTAATAAATGGAAAGGTACGTGTATAAGGATTTTAAGCAAGCAATAGAGAGAGTCAGAATAGGAACATTTTGAGAGGTTTCAGATATTTGTTGAGAACATGAAATGGTTGGAATGATGATATGGATTATTAATGGTATTATTTAAAAACTAATTTTTTTATTTATTTCACATAAAACTTAATAAAATGGTAAAACACAGACCTACAAGCATTCAAAAATGAAATTGTGTAAGCTAGTCAACACCAAAAAATGTATATTATGATTTTTATTGAATGAAATCTCACAAATTTTGACATAGAATTATTTATTGATGTCCTATAAGGTTTAAATTTTTTTTAATGTACTTAATTTATCTAAAGTGATATATTCCAAAATATAGGTCACCCCCCTTTTGGTGAAATTTAGAAAAGGTCAAGTCAATATCAAGAGTCTTTAGTTATACCTAGAAAAGTGGAGTTCAAAACATGAAAAAGTGGAAAATTTGATTTAAAGTATTGATTAATATTTGAGACCCTAATTTCATGTATGATACCCCTTATAATTTCAACATGAAATCTCTCTCTTACTGCACCACCCTTTGGGCTAAATTTAGAAAGCTAAGATGCATACAAGTTGCAAGTCAAGATAAGTGAAGTCAAACTCCAAGTTTCAAGTCAAGAAGATAAATTAAAAATAAAAGATAAAAATAAATGTAACTGAATTAAAACTTAAAAATTCATGAAAGATAAAAAATATTTAACTAAAGATCAAAAGGATTTCAATACAAGTTCAAGAGGAGTAAACTCAAGATCTCTTCAAGACTTAAGACTTTCAAAGCATTTAAGAGACCTTTAAATTTTTCAGAACTCAAACAAGATTATATCCATAATTAACAATCCATATTCCAATGGAAATAATGTTCATACTTTAAAATTATATGTTGTAATTTTGGAAGTGTGTTTGAAAGTTTGAAGTTTCAGTCCAAGGTTGAGTTCATATTGGAGTTGAAGCAGGAGTGAACTAGGACTAATAGGGACTCATCTAGAGCTTATTGTCTTATATATATATATATATATATATATATATATATATATATATATATATATATATATATATATATATTACTACCTCAATTTTGAAGCAATAAATAACTAAATTTTTCCTCCATTTTCTAGTTGTTCATGAAGTGTGTTCTTAATGTTAAAAAAATTCATTACTAAAACTCTACCAAAAAATTTACTACCTCAATTTTGAAGCAATAAAGAACTAAATTTTTCCTCCATTTTCTAGTTGTTCATGAAGTGTGTTCTTAATGTTCATTGCTATAACTGAGTGAATAATTATTTTTAATATTTTTATGTATCAATATATCACCTTTATGTATTAAAAAAAATTTATTTTAGGTCATATAAAATGTCTAAGTCTGATTTCTACCTAATTTGGATGTGAATTCAACCATTGTTCATTCCTTCCAAGCTAGTGTGACTGTCTGTCAAGACCTATGTATAAAATAATAATGCAAGAGTCATTTTATGATACAAATTGATTATTTGAAAGTTATTAAGCTTAAAAATTGTGTCCATTATAGGAATATATTAATTTATTGTTGGTGTATCACCCAAATTTTCCAATTTTTATTTCCATTTTTAGCTTTAGCATTACTCTTACCATTTTCTTAGTCAAACAAACACATAATTAGATAGTTTAGAGATAATTAGATTAGTGTAAAAAAGGGAACCATCCATTAGTATATATATTCTCTCTAATATTTCTACACCTTGGAGATATTCCATTGTATCAATAGGTGTGATAAAAATTCACAAGTTCTAACAGGGTGCACTTTTGAGTGATAACAATGACTTAATTTAACCATTCTAAAAATAGAAATAAATAATGCAAATAATAAATTAGATGTAAAATGATTGAGATGGATGATCTACAGGATGAAAACTAAGGTTTCGTCTAGTCTGAGTGTCCTAAACAAGATCTATGTTTTAGAACACATTTTGGTTAGTAGTGCCCTAATTAGATAGTAATGTCATGTGGTATTAATGTCCCTATTTTGGCATTAGTGTCTTATGTGAAGGAATATTCCAAGCTTCTATGTGAACCTATGTCTAGGTATGCCAAGCCTATTCCTATGTGTACAATTTGTAAAACCTTAAACATGACCTATTTTGCCTAATTTTATGAGCAAACCCTAATCCTCCATATTTCTAGGGCATTCAGTTGATAAAATTAGTAAAGTGTGTTTTTTAGTTTGTTAGGTTAGATATCCTCAACTTCACACTATGATGATATTTTCTTACATACCAATACTCAAAAGAGGGATCAATCCTAATGTATTTATCCCCACCTAAGTATTGGTGCAAGTGTAAGTGAAGCTAGTATGATTATAGACCTGAGTGCTTTAAATGTTATTGAGATTAAAAATATGAGTAATCTAAGATTAGGAATGTTATAGATGGTAGTATGGAACATCAGGGAATAATATAGATTAATAACCTTGATTTTGCACTTTTTTTTTTGAGTTTGTATATGTAATTATCATCTCATTTACATCTATTGGTTAGAGAGCTAGAAGTCGTGTGTGTGTGTGTGTGTGTGTGTGTGTGTGTGTGTGTGTGTGTGTGTGTGTGTGTGTGTGTGTGTGTGTGTGTGTGTGTGTGCATGTGTGTCTATATATGTGTGTGTATACACATATGTATATATAGATATATGCATATTATTTGGATCTTGTGTGAGTTATAAAAGTGGTATAGGCTAGCCCTAGGAGTTATATGATTTGAAAAGATATCTATCTATGAAACAAGGAGGGAAAGGACATTAATTCCAAAATTGGGACACTAGTGTCATATGGTACTACTATCCCTATTATGGTGTTAGTGTTTAGGTGGTATAACCTAAGGCATGGAGGGACAAGATGTAATAAAAAGGGTCTTGAACTACGTCAGGGATGACTAGGGATGCCTATGGCCTACATGATGGTTGGTTAAGTGTGAAAATAAGCCCTAAGATAGGTCTATGCCTAAGCTATTTACATCTATTGGTTAGAGAGCTAAAAGTCGTGTGTGTGTGTGTGTGTGTGTGTGTGTGTGTGTGTGTGTGTGTGTGTGTGTGTGTGTGTGTGTGTGTGTGTGTGTGTGTGTGTGTGTGTGTGTGTATACACATATCTATATATAGATATATTCATATTATTTTGGATCTTGTGTGAGTTATAAAAGGGGTATAGGCTATCCCTAGGAGTTATATGATTTGAAAATATATCTATTTTTGAAACAAGGAGGGAAATGACATTAATTCCAAAATTGAGACACTAGTGTCATATGGTAATACTGTCCCTATTATGGTGTTAGTGTTTAGGTGGTACAACCTAAGGCATGGAGGGACAAGATGTAATAACAATGGTCTTGAACTACGTCAAGGATGACTAGGGATGCCTATGGCCTACATGATGGTTGGTTAAGTGTGAAAATAAGCCCTAAGATAGGTCTATGCCTAAGCTATAGATATGGTTTCAAGTATCACTCTTAGAACTCAAGTGTCACTTTTAGGTGATTATATAATAGTATTATAAATATGGTGTCCACATGTGTTAGACCATCCTATAATAGTAATGTAATCTCACTAATAGAGCTATTAATGTGACCATTGAATCCTCATATTACCATTTTGTTGGGAGGAAATTTTTTATTTATGTATCAAATAATATTAAGAAGCATTATTATACACATATTCACACTTGAATTATTATCAACCATGACACTCTAAATATGTTGGTGATTAATGTGATATTGAAATAAAAAATATTGAAATACAATTCATCATCTACTATCTTATACTCTAAAAGAGTGATGAGTGACCTAGTTGGCATTGAAGTATGTTAGGTACCAAAGATTCCATTCAAAATATGTGGTACCTTTGTATGATAATGGGAATAAATTAGTGGATGGTGTGCATTGTATTCATAATTCACTCCTAATGTATTATTTGTATCTTTATTTGTATGTTTAGGAAAAGTATCAATACATATTTTCATTGATTTACTTTCAATTGGTTGTGATTTCAAACTATCTGTTTAAGTGTCCACATCAATGATGTTTGCATCTATCAAATCTTGAATCTTGTGCCTAAAATGGATACATGTATTATTATGGTGCCCTAATTCCCTTCTATAATAAAAAAATCATTTTTATTAAAAAATTTCATAAGAGGATTATTTAAATAGACCTATTTAATGGGAGGGAGAGATATGAGATTACATTCTAGTAGTGTTTTGAGGACCTTATATGGAGCTTATGGTATATAGTTGAGCTATCTCCTTTGAAGATAAAATATGAAAATACATAGGATGGGATCAAAAAATACATATATTATTTACTTTTTATCACTTTTATTATCAATTGGCCTTAAATCTAAATTGGTTACTTAAGCTAATTCATTGCCAATAATTTGACTTATTTTTCTTGTACTATGTGGCACAAATATATGAATGAGATAAATTTATTAAACATGATGGAATTATGTAGGGGTGTTTATATATTAAAACTACATATTTATATCATCTCAATTTTATACATTTAAAAAATACCAATCAAGACTCTACCCTTCAGTTATGGACCTTCATGTTCAAAAAATGCTTGCATTCACAATCTCATTATTCATAAATGATTATATTATATTGAAAATCATATCATTCTAATGACATATACATGTAAAATAAAAAAACTTGATATATATCCTTCACTATCAATTACATATATGTACCTATTTTTTTAGCCTTCTAGACATTACCGACCACAAATGTACACTAACATTGATTATAGTGTCTAAATCCTTATCCAGTGTCTACAACTCAAAACCCATCCAAATTACAAATTATTTTAAACCTATGGGTAAAACCATTTATATTATTAAACCCTACCATGAGATTTTTCAAAAGGTGTGGTATAAATAAAAATCTAAGCCTTCTCATTATGGATCTAGTAAATACATGGCAAGTACCTACCAAGGCTTGTTCAATCAATCAATCACACAACTAATTTATTTTCACCTATTCATCCATATTTATTTATCATTCATAGGATCATTCATAAAAAATGTCTAAAGCATTTACATAATTTCCCATGAGTGGTATTTTTCAAGTTACAATCTATACCATGGCATACATCAACATATAACATATTACACCATTATTAACACACACACTCCCACACACAGGGGAAAACTACATAAATATAAGACCCAAATTGGAATTTTGGCTATGTAGGCAGCCCTCATTAACATAGGGGAATTTGAGGTCAACTAAACACTATGAGCCCACTAACCCAATTTTTGGAAAAATGCATTCAAAAGGTGAATAAAGGTGAAAATCTATGGATTGATCAATAAGAAAAGATAAATAGTCTATATTATAAATATAAATACATCATTAATGAGGAAAATAAACCCATAATGGTAAAATTGGTCACATCAAGATCTAATAGATATCACATACATGAAAGTAACATCAAAACATTAACATTTGCACTAATGGTGTTGTCTAGAAGTGATGGTAGTATCTGAGGATATATAAATAGTATTTATATAATATTATAATTGTCTCAAAATCCTAATCATATACATGTTTGACTATGTCCAATCTAGGTCTACTTTCACACATTAAACCTAGACAAGTATCATTTCTTTTTTGTATTATAAGCAAATGAACATATTTCAAATTTGGTAATTTTTATATTTAGAATACATTAGTTTTATAATTCATAATATTCATTTATCTAAATTTTATGTTTAATTTTTTAAAACAGATTAGTTTATCACCCATGTGTATAGGTTATTCTATATTTTATCCCTATCTCCACACTTCTAAATTTATGGTTAATACGGTGGAAGTAAACTATGTTTTAAAATATCTTGTAATTCTTTATTTTCCATAGGACTTTTAAATTTTTGATATCATATTATTTTACATAAGAAATTTTTGATATGTTCATTATATTTATTTTTCAATTGTGCAATTTAAGCATACAAAATCTTCTCACTTGTATTATTGAAAAAGTGCTATGAACATATTACCCTCTAGATTGAATGTATACACTGATTAATAAGGTAAATTGTAAAAACATTGTAGGGTATACTCTCTTAAAATACTTGGGAGTAACTTAGTCAACAACATATCATTGGACACATATTCCAAACATGTTTTTTGGAAGTCTTTGTGATGTTATTCAAGGTCACCTTTTACATCATATAATGTAAGATTGGGTGAAACAAAACATGAAGGTATAGGATATAATTATATGTGTTATGATAATGGAGGGTGCAATAAATGTGAGAATCTAGTGCTTATTTAGGGTTCAAATCACCTTTCTCCAATTGTAACACTTTAGTTTATAGTGATTGAAATAATGAATAATGGATTTCATATTGAGATAAGAAGAATGTGTGTTGACCAAAGGTAGTGTTCCCAATGATGAAGTAATAATGGGTACATTAATTTTATGATGAACTTAGTTTCTCCCATAGTGAACAGTGATTTTTTTTAATCCATTAGATTTTTAGGGTTATAATTAACATAGGATTGGCCTTCATAATATTTCATAATTTATTCTCAAATAATTTTTATAAATATAGCTTGCATATATTTGTTCTCTACAAGATATCCTTGTAATTATTTATTTATATCATCAAATATTCTAATTGGTTACACCATTATATATTTTTTAATTCAAAACTAAAAATATTCAACTTGAGAACAACATAGTGTAGATCTACATCTAAGGTAGATAGAGACAAATATTTTAATTTAGACAAAGAAAGAAATGAAATTTTGGAATATTTCATCAATTAAAGAATTTATTAGATATAAAAATCCTAAAATATCATTTTTAAATAAAAAATAGGTATATAAACCTTAGTAACATCTATGGTTAGGGTTTTTCAACATTTTTATCAAGTTCTGCAATATGTTTTATCAAATTTTTAGAACTAGAGATGTTAGACTTTAACTAGACAAACTAATGGATAAAATTAGAATGATACATATATGTAATAAATAAAAGACTAATTTGGAAGATATAAAATTTGTGAGTATGCTAAATGAGGAAAGTACTAAGGAAAATATAAACTTATTTAGAATATTGAGATGCACACTATAGGGTTGAAACTGAGTGGGAGGTTGTGTTGACTGAGTACATATCCAAAATAAGACTTTAAAAAATTTGTATAGCAACATTGTAACTAGAAATAAGAGTAGTGTATTTTTGTCCCTACATTATGTCAATTTATGGCATGAATTAGAGATCTGAGATTTATGTGGCAAGTTCACCTTCCCTAGTGTGTTCTATGGACTATGCAGGAGCTTTTTATCTTATTTCCACTTGTAAAATAACTCAATAGACCAAGAGTATAAATGAAATCATGTGGGAAAAATGGGTTATAAATTAAATTTGTTCTTTACTTAAATACCCTTTTGTTTATCACTACCCATATACCAATAATTATAAAAGAGATCAAAATCCAAGTATCTATCCCATGTTATGGTGGTGTGTGTGAATAATTAGAGTAAAATGATATGTCGGTGAAATCTTGGTGTGATTAAGTGATTAAAATATGAATTATGAATTTATAAGTGTATTAAAACTTTATATAAATTCCACTTGGTATTTATGTAATCATAATTGGTAGAAACTTGGAATTTTATCTCAGTGTGCAATTATAATTCTAGTGTCTTTTAGTGTGGAAGCTTCTTGTGTGAAAAATGACTTGAAATGTGTAATTTTATTTATCAATTTTGAATTAATTTATATATAATTATTAAAATTATGGGATGACCCATTAAATTAATTTTAAATCTTGAAATTATCTATTATTTGGTGGGAGGACAAGAGTGGTGGAATTGGACACTCGCGAGGAGCACTTTCATCCAATTAGGGAAATGTTATTCAAAGAGGACAAAAAATGGATCTACATGATAGTTATAGTATATGGGTGATAATAAAATAATTTACATGATTAATAGGGGAATTATAGGCTCATTGGTTTTCTTATAATAATGGTTCATCTACATGAAAAATGAAGGAAAGTGGTCAAAAGGCCCTAGAATAAGGCATGATCTAAGTGTGTAAAAAAAGTGGTCACAAGTACACTATTTTAGCTTAAATATTAATTTATGTTTCTAAAATAAATACTTTCTCAATCCTATGTAAGTACACTTTTTTGTTTTTATTTTATAAGTATGGATGTGCACACACATCAAAGTGGGCCATTATGTAGAAATCTAAAAAAATTATATGACTAGTTATCTATTATGGTATTATTATTATTATTATTATTATTATTATTATTATTATTATTATTATTATTATTATTATTATTATTTTTAGATTATTAGTTCCTATTAGGCTCTTATTTGCATATTTCACTCAAGTTATGATCCCCAATTTTATCTTATGATTTATTTTTTCTTTGAAATCCATTTTTTGGTACCCTATGTTAATTATAATACCGCCATTCAATCCATAATGCTCAAAAACCAAAAAAACTACTATTTTTGTTTCTCAATGTGACAAAAATGTCTATAAAATGATAAAAACATAATTTTAGGGTTACTTGGTCTCTGTAACTAGAGGTGCACAACTACTCTCCTTGTGAGGCCTAATTTTACTATGATTATATTTATTCCCATATGTACTTTTCATATATTAAATGATGGATTTATGATAAACTTATTTCAAGATAATGAATGTCATTACTATTATTTTCTAACATATGGATAATATGTTATTTTGTATAATAATGGGTTATATATGCTTTGACTAGTGGATCAAACATGTTTAAATCATTATATATATATATATATATATATATATATATATATATATATATATATATATATATATATAAACATTTTGGATGTTTTAATTAGTTGAGATACCATACTTACATATTTTTTATTTTGTATAGACAATTGTGGATATTTTATTAATTAAAAAAAATGAATTTTTTCTAGATGTGATATAATTTTTTGTATTAATATAATTGATTACATGTAATTATATACAGTGCGTGTTTAATGGTGATTGCTTGTGTTATCCTATGATTTATTTCATTTATCTATTATTGGTATAAAGTGTTTTAATTTCTGAAATAAGTTCACATGTGATGTGAATGGATAACTTATGGATACTTAAACATTGTGAGACAAGTGATAATAAATTTCCCCTATATTATTGAATTAATCTTATTAATATTATATTTGTAAATATTTGTGCTCTAGTGGATCTTCTTATATATTTTTTATTGTTGGATCTAAAACTTATGTTATATTAAATAGTGACACATAAGGATAAATTAAACTACAAGATGGTAAAATTAAGCATGCCAAAGGGATTTAAGGTAATATAGTAAAAAAATAATAAGTGATAACCCTAAGTTTATTTAAAAGGTAAATGAATGTATAAAAAAATTAGTGAATAATAAATGCAAATGAATAAGATAAAAAGAGACATGAAAACTAAATCACCTAGGCACTATTCTAGAAATATGATGTTGGAACTAGGATCTAGAAGCTTCTTATGATACAATGTTGAAAATAAAGATTTGAACTATTTATAGGCTATATTAAATAGGTCAATGATTATGTATAAGACAGTATCATTAGGCCATCAATTATGTATGTCTGTTTCTTTCAATTTTGTACATAAGCATCCATTATGTCATTTGTATGTTTTCTCATTTTGTAATTGTATAGGTAGATGTGAATTTTAATGGAAACTAAGGTTGAAATTGAACTTTTAAAAATTTATTTGTATAATGTGTTCTACTTCTCTTCTTTTACTTCTTGAAAAGGTCCTTAGATTAAATGCGTAAAAGAATGTTAAAATTAGCTAACTTTAAAAACCTCCTGAGGATTTGAAACTATTTATCTTACACACATGGAGTTATATTAAATGTATTTCTCATGTATTATGAGTGAATTTCAAACCGGAAATAGAGATAGGGCTTCAAATTCTCTTCCTAGAATAATCAAATGTAACTAGATTCTCTCTCTATAACCTTATTTTGGCACAAGGTGTTAGTTTCACAAGAATTGGATTTGATGAACATGTAATGAAGAATCTATGTGTAGGTTATTTGATAAGTTTAATGGTGAATATGATCAATATGTGTCTCTTTATATTGACGAGACCAACATGTTGAAGCTTGGTATATTACAAAGGATTTATCTACACATAAGGATATTTATGAAACATTGAACATAAGACAATCATATGGAATAGTGATAATAAAAGTGAAGGAATGAGGAATTATCCCAAAGTGAAATAGACCCACAAAATGAAGAGGGATAGAATCTATAGGTCATTGATTTTGTCTATGGTAAAATTTTAATGTCATCAATTCTAACTTAGGACCAAAAAAGGATCAAAATGGATATCAAGCTAAATAAAAAATGAATGACTAGGATCCTAAAGTTTAGAATGGATATATCTAAGATGATTATGAGGATATTTACATGGATAAAGATCAAAGAGAATCCAATGTGGGAAGAAATGTGTTTGAATATATCCAAAATGTACCCAATTGGACCAAGTGTTATAGTGCATGGAATAGATACTATGTAAAATAGTATTATACCAAAATTAGATGTCTAAATAATTCCCCACTTTAGTGTTCATGTTCATGAATATATATGTCAATGAGAGTGAAATTATAATTAAATCATGTAATTACACTTACCTTAGGAAGGAAAAATGAACCTTTTGGATGCTTGGATTAGACTTAATTCATGCATTCATAAATTTAGGTGAATATATAGAGTATGTAAAAATAATCATGAATGAATGCAATATATAAATGTCTCAATATATTGGTGTGAATATAATAAACTATAATAAAAAATGAAATATAAGCATGGGAATGATAACACATGATGTTATGAAAATAAGACAAATCATTGTAAACACATGTATGTAGCTATGAAAAAAATTATCATTCAAATCTCAATAGGATGGTTTAACCTCATATAATAATGAGATAGTGAAGGAAAATAAATATGCACCAATATATCCTAGTGATGGGGAAAACATTTATTCCCCAATGTGATATAATATGCAAATACCCAACATATACCAATAATACCATGTAGATAGGTATAAGTATTAAAATATAATGTCATTATGTATAATAAATATAAGATTTATATTAACATAGATTCAACATTCTCTCTATGTGTAAGATATGTATGATAAGCTAAAGTAGGTAAGCAAGGGTGTGATTTCCCCGATGGAAAGATGACATAGGGACAAATGATATTAATCAATCTAAAAAGGCACCCATAAGAGGTCTATATATGAAAATGGATCATACACATAATAATAGTGATATACCCAAATATATGCATGGTAAGGACCGTGAAAACATACGAAACACAAGCATAGTGTACCAAAAATAATGGTGTTCATAATATAGATAATGGAAACAAACATAATCTAACATGTAGTATAAATAATGTAATAAAATATAAACATATAGCTACACATAGAGTAATGTAAGTACTATGAGCAAAAATACATCAATGGCATGAAAATATGACTATAGGATTCTCTATGGATAAGATAGGACAAGACATCAATAGGAAACATGCATAAGCACACACAAGTATAAGGATGCAAATGCATACAATCAAGCAAGCATAGGGATGCAAGATAAAATTAAATGTATCTATGTAATAAGAAATATATATTCCTAATCAAGATTTGTGTATGAAATGTTTATAACTCTATATTATAAATGAAAAATTGGATGGATATCCCTTGAGACATATTATAGAAAAATGCCCTCAATTTAAGGCATATCACTACTGTTAAATGCCCTCAAGTGTTATAATAATTATATATACATAGAATATATAATTTCATAAATATATGTAAATTTTATATCATGCATCTCAACCACTCAAATAAAACCATGATAATCAAGAGTGTAATGTATGTAGGGAAAATACATAAAAAATATAAATATCCTATAATATATTAAAATGGATAATACCATAGTATAAATGAAATTTTTTTAAGAATAGTACCATGATCACTTAGATTATGTAGTATTAAATATGTTAATAATAATAAAAACCATGTTGATAGGGCTGATATAATTTTTAAAAGTGACAAAAAATATAATATTTTATCTTAGGTGATAAGAAGATGTAGAGATCATTGTAAAACTATTTTGGCCCTAAAAGGTACATAAACATGAAGAAGAAGATGAAAATATGTGATAAAAGAAACAAATTAAGGTTATGTTGATTATATGATATGATAATGAATGTAAGAAAATATAGTAGGTGATCATAGGGGAATCTTTTGTAAAGTACCATAAGCTAAGCCACCCTAATCCTAGTGTAATCCTTAGGATGTGCACTTGGGGAGCTTTATGTGAAAATGAATGTTTCAAGAGAAATCGATAGTAAATGAAAAATATGAGGTGTATATTATAACATGTATATGTAAACCTATAACATATGTAGATAAGAATGTTATATATCTATCAATAAAGATAAAGGAATATATATATATATATATATATATATATATATATATATATATATATATATTCCTTTAATATATATATATATATATATATATATATATATATATATATATTCCTTTATCTTTATTGATATATATATATATATATATATATATATATATATATATATATATATATATATATATATATATATATATATATATATATATATGAATATTTTTTTAGAAAAGGAGAAGCTCGTAGAATGAGAAAGCCATAAGTGAGAATAACCAATGATGGACTAATCAAGTAAGAAATGAAGATAGAGGGAAAAATCAAGAGAATACAAGGAAATGAAGAAATCTGAGGGGAATAAGTATGGAATTAAAAATAAGAGTATGATTATAAAAAACCTACAACTATAGATACCCAAATTTGGTATAAACATAGTTTAATAGTATATTTCATAACTTTTGCATGTATAGGTATCTTTACCAAGTGTTAGATATCTAGTGGCATAGTCTCATATGGACCTCATTAGCTTCATATTATTTCACTTTATTTATCTACCCCTTTTGTCTTGTATGTTGTAAAATTTCCTCTTATTTAAATGTATGTGAGGGATCCCAACTTGTGTTTTATATTATTATATATTTTTATCCTCTAGATACATGCATCCATATTAGACTCTTACATCAATGCATGTGTCCAACTAAGATACAAATGTCTAGAGTTATATTATGATATTTTCCCTATTTTTTTATTTTATGACCATTTGATTTTCCCCTTATGTTTAATTTAATGTCATATTTTTGTGTGCTATTAGGTCCTAATTCAAACTCAAGATATTCATATATATACAAAGGCTACGATCTAATTACACCACCTTAAAATTTTATCAATAAATTTTCTAATTATCAATTACTTTATATTATAAGATTTTAAATTGATTGTTGAATTAAATATTTGAAGCATTAAAAAAGGTCAATCTAATCTTGCATTGCTTGTTGGCCAAATTTATACTAAATGCCTAGTTCAGAATGAGACACTGAACAGAGTCATGATTGAAGAGTGACCCAATGTCACAAGGAGCATATAGATTTCAAGAGGAGATCAAATAACATTTTAAACATTTTGAAACAATTTAAATAGGATTAAAGTGCAAATTTGGTGATCTTAAAATACCATACTATCATCAGGATGTCATAAAAGAACAAGTGGAACAAGTTGGTTTTACATTTAATAAGTTTAGCTAGAGAGCCTCATAAGAAAAAAGAGTCACATAAAAGTGATGCCCTTAATTCCAAGATCATCCTCTACAAATTTCATATCTTGATGATTTATCTATCTTGAGATATAAGCCTTCAAATTATAACAAGTAGAAGAAGATGACCACATAGATGTCAAATTTAAGCCACAACAATTAACCTTTGGTGTTTAAATTGTGATGGGATTATGTAAATCAATGATGATCATGTGGACATAAAATTATGGGTTCATATACATAAAATTTAATCCACAAAAAATAACTATTGGGGTTAAAAAATCGTAAGAGATTCATGTAGATGTCCAAGATGTTCATGTAGATGTTAAATATGGGCACATAAACATCAAACTTAGGACTCATAAATTAGTCATTTAAGTTCAAATGGTGGGTTCCAAGTAGATATATAATTCACACTCATTCATACATCTATATATAATGATGAGAGTTAAATTCACAGAGTTAGAGGATCTAGATCAAGGGCTCATGTGTAATCATACACAAAGATACAATGATATGAGTTAAAGGCAAAGAGTCAATGTATCTTGGGGATAAATAAGGAGAGGATAGTTTGGCACAAATTGATAGGTCTGAGTTAGAAATTGATAACCAATAAAAAAGGGAAAATACAAAAGATTCTAGTGGAGGTCAATAAACCAGTTTTTAACCTAGGACAACAAAGATTTTAAAGAGCCATGTCACCATTAGAGATTGGTTAACAAAAGATGCAGTCATACACATAAGATGGTCAAGGATAAATCTCAATCACCATTAAATATTAGACAATACCTTTGGTTGATAATTTATAACATGTTGACCATGTTGTAGGATTAATCCATTGATGTGTTCATTACTCTTTTAGATTGAAGATCCGCACGTGCAATAGCTTCTTGGATCTCACATGGTTAGAGGTAAAATAGGTCCCTTAAAGGCCTAGTGTAGACCAAAGGTTAGTGACTGAGTGTCAAAAAAAGGACCAAAAATCAAGTAGGCTTTGCATCTATATATTTAAACTATTGGAAAACTAATAAATAGGATTGGTTTTCAATCTATAGTTAGACCCAAGTTTAGGTTCCAAAGTAAAGGCAAAATAGATACCTATGGCCATCCAAAGTAGATGTGGCATGAAACTATCAGTTCTAAGATATGAGAATTTTTTCCTCATTAGTAGATCAAGTAGAAGGTGGCATGGAATTCTAAGGTGGAGACCTAGAAGATAGATAAGGATAATTGGAATTAAATTATGTTATAGAGATTTTAAAAGATTGATAAGATCATGACTCAACAGCCTCGAATTGGTATTAGTCCATCATAGCTTCCTCTCTCTTCTTCCCCTTTTCTATATATGTTCCATCTTATTCCAAATTGTAGCTCTTTATTGCTATTTTTAGACAAGAAACCTCGAATATTTTATAGATAAATAGACTTTTATACTTTGGCTTGCTCAGGTTATGCCAAAATTTGTACTGCAACACCTTTTGATGCAATAAAGATTGAATTCCATCATTTTTTGTAAGTTGAATTGAAGTGTGTTATATGAATTTATGTATTTTGGTTAAGTGAATATATTCTTTCCTTACCTATGTCTAAGTTTCCTCACCTTAATTAAGTTCTTTGTTGTCCTTATAGGTCATTTTAAGTGTCATACATAGTTTATTGATTAGTTTAGAAGTGGATATTTGCCCTCTCATGCTGGTTTAATAGTTGGTCAATGCCTTATCATGAAATACTTATGTGGGATTGATATTTTTTGGTCTTGAATGTGTATTATATTGTGACTTGTGTAAATTATAAGTGTTCTAGTTATTGGTGCATCACCTCATTTTATATGCTTTCATATATTGTTGTTACTTTCTCTCCCACTTTTCCAAGCAATTATTAGTTTAAGTCTAGTTTAGGTGATAGATAAAGAAGGAAGCCAACCTTCTCAAGAGTTCCAACCTCACCATAGGTGACCCATACCCTAGGGTTATTCCCATGTTAGAATATATTTGAGATTAGGACTTGAACACTACTACTTTTAGCTAGGGTGTAAGCTAGGATGCTAACAGTTTTGGGATGGCCGATGAGATAAAATTCTCCTTGTCATGGTTGAAGTTTAAAGATTGTAAAGAAGAAATAGTAGCAGTGGGAGACATCTACCTTCATCAGAAGCTAAAAATTATTCAAGTTTTAGTATCATCATCCAGATAGTGCTTTCATGCCAAATATTACTATAAGATCAACATGTAAATGTAATCCTTTTGAACACAATGAATTGCCTTCAACTTCTTATAAAAAATTAAGATTAAATAGGATAATTCCTTATCCTCAAAGGAAATATTCATCTCCATGTCATCCTATTATCTTAGTCTAAGCTATTGTCCCCATTACCCAAATGGTTTTTAGGAATCAATTTTTTATTCCATTCAATAAGGGTAGTCCCTTGAATTTAGCCCAATATGATGGTATTCATATGTCTGCCCTTAAGATTATTCCTTTCTTCTTAGGAGAATGGTATAAAAAACTACTATTGAGCATATCAAAGATGTTTCCAACCTTTCTTTAGTTCACAATGTTGTTTAAGATATTGTGGCTATCAGATTGCTTATTATTTCCTTCAAAGGAAAAGTGTTATAATGGTATAGGAATCTTCCTTTAACCTCCATTACTACCTGGGATGAGTTAGGTGCAGCCTTAGAAAATTTGAAGACAAATCTAATCATATATCCTTATTTGAAAATCTAAAGACCATTAAAAGGTACCCCCATAAATTCATGTTTAATTTCAACCTTAGATCATCCCTACATTGGTCAGATCATCCCTAGAATATGCATTCTTGTACTTTATAAAATCCCTTGATTATGATATTAGTGTGATGATATAGTACATGGGTGGTAATACTTTACCAAATACCTATGAGCTTTTAATAAGATCAGATAATAGCTTGATACAAGCTAGTAAATTTTCTCTAAGGCCCCTAATACCTATTTTCCTAGAACAACAACCTATTCTACCCCCTCAAGTTACTCAAATCCCATCTATAGCTATTATTCCATCTCCTAAAGCACAAGTTTTAACCCCTTTTAATCATGATAGTGATATTGGAGATTTAAAAAGTATTTTACAATATTTTGGAAATGAGATAGTTCAACCCAAGAGACAACAGTACCAGGGTAGGCCTTATTAGAAACAAAACCAGAACACCTATAAACCCTCTAATAATCAATGGCCTCCTTATCAACATTTTAGATAAAATAGATCGCCCTATTAATCTCAAGGATCCATAACCTAAGCTAAACCATATGCATCCTTTGACCCTAATGTAACCTCTAGTGCAAAATCCATTGATTCCACACCTCCTTAAAATAACTTGATGAAATATCTAGGTTGGTGGCCTTTTAATCCAAATGATATACAAAATCAAGCCTTGGTATCATAGGATATTACTATGCCATAAATTACATAAGAAGAGATTTTTATTCAAGTAGATCAGTATCAAGAGAAAAAATTGATACCCTAAGGAGAGGCTCAATAATTTCAAAGGTAGCTTGATGCCATTAATGTGAATTGGAAAATGGATGATTATGTTGCATTTAATCAGAATGGTGAGACTAGAAACATAAGTGGTCAAGTTATAGTTTTGACTAGAGCTAAAATAAGAGCTATTATGGAAGCTCAAGATGTGAAAAATAATTCTAGTACTCCTAAAATTATTCCTAAGAGTATTAAGGATCAACATATTTCCCCTATATCATAGATGAATCAGAATGCAGAAGCTGGGAAGATTACTCAGGTACCTCTAATTAGAGATAACTATTGGTTCATAAAGTGTCTCCAAAGGTTAGTGGAACCTCATTTAGTATAAAATATTAGATGAATAAATCTAATGTTAGCATTAACATATGGTATTCCCTTATTATTCTAGGGAAAAAGGACATGCTCATCCAAGAACTTCCAGCTTTCAAGGTGTCTCAATAACCAATTGAGAAATAAGGTGCTATTTTAGCTAATTCAGACCAACCAACCAAGCAACATGATCAGTAGGTATATAAAATGAAAAATTTATAAAAAATTAATTTCGAATCAAATAATAATTCTCATTTTTACCTTTTTGATATTTGGTGACTATTTAGTTCATAATTGTACGGTAGATAGTGGATCCAATAACACTGTCATGCCTAAATAAATTGCATATAAGTTTGGTCTTGTCTATGAACCAAATATTAAAGGCGTATTACAACTAGATGGGTCACCAATAAAGATGGTAGGAATAATCAAATATCTAAAGTTAACATTACATGCTTTTCCCAATGTTACCATTCAAAAATATGTAGTTGTATTGGACTTGCCTCCCTATTTTGCCATGTGTCTTTCAAGGGACTTTACCTTAAATATTGGAGGATACTCATTATTTGATTATACATATTTGATGTTTAAGACTAGGTATGGTACTAAGGTAACAATAGATTTTGAACCTATTACATGTTTTCATTTGGATCCATATATGTCAAGTATGGTGAAAACTAATTGTACTATCTTAGATGAGGTGCTAGACACTAATAAAGTAGAGAATGAATCAAATCTAGATGGAGTTATATATTTGTTCATTGATTAATGGGCCTTTGATTTGCATGAACATGATCCTTATAATTTAATTAAATAATGACTTGGTATTTATTGCCTTCATGAAAAAGATACACCAATTTTAGCCTTGATGAAGGATGATGAGTCTGGTGATGTCTTATGGCAATTATACTTTTATGGATCAAGGAAAAAACATGGCATTGGGGCTAGAGTGATGTTGATTTCTCTAGATAATCAAAGGTATTTATCTTTTCTAAATTTTTAATTTGGTTATTCAAAAAATGTTGTTGAATATGAAATTCTAGTTCATGGTTTACAATGGGAAAAAAAGATAAAGGTCAATACCTTACAAGTCTTTGGTGATAACAAACTAGTAGTACACCAAGTAAGAGTTCTAGATATATGAAATAATCCATTTCTTAGGTATTATAAGCATATATTATGGGATTTACTTTAATACTTTCAAGATTTTAATATTTGTTCCATATAAAGAAATGAGAACAAACATACAGATAGGTTGACTGTCATTGGGTCACAATTCAGTATCCCAGATGATATGAAGAATGAAAAGGTTCAATTACACATCAAGGTGGTTTTAAGACCTATTGTAGACAATCATGATGATTGGAAAGTGTTTGAATATGAAATTTATATTATCAAGTTCTTGTAAAGAGAATCTAAATTTTCCTCAAAAAACCAAGACAAGCTCTTGTAGCAGTATGGTGACCATATTGTACAATTGAAGACAAATAAGTTACCCAAAGGGTTGGTCACACTTGAGAATATATCTTTTACAGATGATGAGTTTAGAAAATAAAAGTTTTCATTGTCAATAAAGGAGGAAAATTATACAAATGTGGAAATTAAAACTGGTAAGAACTTGAAGTTGGTAAAGTTTGCACTCCTTTAGAAAAAGAAACTTTCATTGAGTTATGTTCAAGTTTTTTAGATGTCTTTGCATGGAAGTATAGTGACCTCAAAGGATTTGATCCAAGTATAGATCAACATACCATTGAGTTAAAATATGAGACTAAGCCAGTAAATAAAGACAAAGGCCTATTAATCTAAAGCTTGATCCTTTGATGAGATCTAAGCTTCATAAGCTCATTAAGTTATCTATAATATTTCTAATTAAAAACTCAACTTGGGTGGCAAATCTTGTTCTAGTATGGAAAAAGAATGGTGAGATTAGACTATGTGTTGATTTTAGTGACTTGAATAAAGCTTCCTTTAAATAATTCTACCCATTACCATCAATGAGATAAAATTTATATCTATTTATAGTTTAAGAAAGGATCTCCTTGTTGGATGGCTATAGTAGTTACAATAATATTTTGGTCAAAGAACAAGACCAATTAAAAATATCCTTCACCACAAAGTGAGGGATATTTGCATATAGAAAATTGCTTTTTGGTTTATCCAATGCTGAGGAAAATTTATAGAAATCCATGGATATGGAATTCAAGGGTTTATTCAACAATTTTATACTTGTTTATTTGGATGACATAACAGTGTTCTTTAAGAATGCACATGAACGCATGATTCACCTCAAGAAAGTGTTTGAAAGGTGTAGGTAATTTGGGGTGTCTCTTAATCCCAAAATTTGTGTTTTATCTATTCATGAAGGTAGTCTTCTTGGACATGTGTTTTTAAAACATGGTACAAGTATAGATCCGGATAGGATAGATTCAATTCTTGTACTTTCCTTTCCTAAACACAAGAAAGATTTAAAAATATTATTAGGCAAGATCAATTTTATAATAACATACTTTTCAAAATTTTCCACTTTAGCTAAGCCACTTACAACCATGATAAAGAAGGGATATAGTGTCAATTGGTCTAATGAAGGAGTGAGGAGCTTTGAAGATACCAATAAATCCATATTCAATGTTCCTATAGTCTTGAACCCTGATTTTACAAAGGATTTACTTTTGTACACCTATTTTAACATTGACACAATTTTAGGTAGTCTCATACAAAATAATCAAGAGGATTTAAAACAACTAATAACCTCATTTATTCAAGTCTTGGAAGAATATTAAATAAGGTACTCTTTTTTTGAGAAGCATGTACTTTTAGTTATAAGGTATCTCCATAAGTTTAGATAGTTGTCCAATAATAAGAAACATCTGATGGTTGCACATCTAAGTATTAAAGCTTTTCTCTGGAACAAGGATATAAATGACAAAAGAGTTAGTTGTATAACTAATTTAATGTATTATGATGTGGATATCAAGGTCATAAAACTAGTTAGAGGCAAAGGACTTTGTGAACATCTATGCCAAGACTTGAAAGAGGCTAATGGAGTGGTTGTTGTGTCAAATGATGAAGAAGTTTCAAATGATTACACTTCACCTTATAGCTAGTTCTAATACATGGTAAGATACCATCATAATGGTGTTTATCTTACTCATATAACCCCTACAAAAATGAGATATTTAAGATTGCCATCAATTCCTTTTCTCCTTATTGATAGTGTTTTATTCAAGAAAGATATCAATGATATGTTGCTAAGATGCATAGATCTAGGTCAAATATAGAGATTGATTGAGCAGTTCCATTATATACATGGTGGAGGATATTATTCATCTATAACAATAGCCTACATGATCATAAGAGGTGGGTATTATTGGCCAAATGTATTTGACGATTGTTATGCATGGGTTATGAAATGCAGACAATGTGTTATGTTTGTTAGAAAGGTGAAACTTGTATCCTTATCTCTCTAACCAATTGTAGTGAATAAACCCTTTTTTAAATGTGAATAAGACTTTATTTATCTCATCAACCCCCCTTCAAGCTTAGGACATAAATAGATATTGATTGCTAAAGATTATTTTACTATATGGATAGAAGCAGTGGCATTGAAAGAAGTCAATGAGTCCAATTTTCTATATTTCCATGAAGGTTTCATTAATAGATTTGGAGTCCCTTAAACCATTATTTATGACAATGCTTTGGCATTTTTGGGGTCTAGAATCATCTAGTGGGTAGTTCAACATAGTGTTTTTATTAGTACTTCATCAAATTATTATCCACAAAGTAATGGCCTCCATGAGTCCACTAATAAGAATCTATTGAAGATCATCAAGATGAATATTGAAAGCAATCAGAGGTCATGGCATCTCAAATTTAAGTCATCTCTATGGGCTAATAGGATCACCTATAAGAGATTAATATCTAATTCTCCATACAAGTTGGTATATGATAAGGAATCAAGAATAGCTATTTATCTTTAATTTCTTGCTTTGGAACTAATGCATCAAATTGAGCTTTTGGATAATAATCCAATGGAAATCAGATAAGCTAAGCTTATGAATCTAAAATAAATAAGACATCGGTCAATGTTGGCTATGGAATCCCATCAAGCACAAGAAAAGAGATCTTTTGACAAATGAGATTCTTTAAGAGACTTAAAAGAGGGAGATTTGGTCCTTAACTGGGATGAGGATAGAGCTAAACTAGGAAGGAATACAAATTTTGAATCTCTTTGGATTGGTCCATACATAGTAACTAGATAAAAATCCCATAATACCTTCTAACTTGTAAGATGGATGGTGAGGAGATTCCTATCCTAGTCAATGGGATACATCTAAAACACTATTGTTAAGGAAGATAAGTTCACTATACAAAGTTAACTGGTCTTATTTTCCTCCAAGTATTATTATAACACATTAGTTTTTTCTACTTTATCCCAAATAAGTGCTTTTTTCACATCTACTTTGTTTAGTAAGATTCCCTATTCTTCATGTTTCCTTCCCTATTTTGGTGGAATTTATTGTCTTTTTTAGTTAATAGGGTTTATTTTAGCCATATATCAGAATCATGTAAATGGTTTATGTATCATGTAAATGGTCTAAGTTCTCAAACATAGCAGGCATGCTGCCTAACCAAGTCACCAAAGATGTTGGCCAAATTTGGCCTGCATGCCTAGTTCAGAATGAGAAGATGAATATAGTCTTGATTGAAGAGTGAACCAATGTCACAAGGAGCATATATAATTCAAGATGAGATCACATATAATTTTTAGTCTTTTGAAACACTTTAAACATGATTAAAGTATAAATTTGGTGATCTTAAAAGACAAGATCATCATCAACACATCATATAGGAATGAGTAGAGCAAGTTGGTTGTGCATTTAAAATTTCACTTAGAGAGCCTCACAAGCCAAAATAATCACACATAAATGATTCCATTAATGTCAATATCATCCTATACAAATTTCATGTCTCAATTAGTTATCTATCTTGAGATACAAGACTTTAAATTAGAACAACCAGAGGAAAACGATCACATGTATGTTAAATTTAAGCCATAACAACTAACCATTAGTTTTTAAATTATAAAAATATCATAGACATCAATGATGTTCACATGGAGGTAAAATTATGGGCATATGGAAATTAAATTTAATCCACAAAAAATAACCATTAGGGTTCAAAAATCCTAAGACATTCTCATAGACATTAAAGACATTCACATAGACGTCAAATATGGGCATGAAGATGTCAAATTTGGGTCTCATAAATTAGTTGTTTAAGTTAAAATGGTGGTTCTTAGGAAGATATATGGCACACTTTCATATTTAAATCTATAACTAATGATGCTTGTTAAATTCAAAGAGTCAGAGGATCTAGATCAAGGGATCACGTGAAATTATACATAGAGATTTAATGGTGTGAGTTAAAGTCAAGGAGTCAGTGTATCTTGAGGAACAATATGGAGAGGATAGTTTGGAATAAATTGATAGGTTTTAGTTGGAAATAAATTACTAATAAAAAAATGTCAAACCCAAAATATTTCAATGGAGGTTGAACTAGTTTTTGACCCAGGCAAATAAAGATTTCAAAGAGCCATGTCACCATTAGAGATTGATTGATAGCAATTGCAATCATACAAGAAAGATATTCAAGGATAAAACTTTGTCATCATTAAAGTTTAGGTAGGACCTATAGTTGATAATTTATAACATGTCAACCCTATTATAGGACTACTCCATTGATGTGTTTATTTTTCTTCTAGATTGAAGATTCACACATGTAGTAGCCACTCAACTCTCACATGGTTTAGAGGTAAAATAGGTCCCTTAAAGGTCTAGTGCAGACCAAAGGTTGGTAATTAAGTGTTAAAAAAAAGTACTAGGCATCAAGTAGGATTTACATCTATATATTGAAACTATTTTAAAACCAATAAATAGGATTGGTTTTGAATCTATAATCAGACACAATTTTAGGTTCTAAAGTAAAGGCAAAATAGGTACCTATGGCCATCCAAAGTAGATGAGGCAAGCAGATACCAATTCTAAGATATGAGAAGTTTTTCCTCATCAACAGATCAAGTAAAAGGTGGTATGTAATTTCAAGGAGGATATATAGTGGATAGATAAGGATTTTGGGCATTCAATTCTCTTAAAAAGCTATTAAAAGATTGATAAGATCATGACTAAGCTACCTTGAATTGGTGTTAATCCATCACAGCTTCCTCTCTCTTCTCCCCATTTTCTATACATGTTCCATGTTATTCCACATTATAATTCTCTCTAAAAATTTTAAGAAAAAAACCTCTAAGATTTTTTTATAGAAATAGACTTTTATGCTTTGGCTTACTCAAGATATGTAAAAATTTGTACTATAACACCTTTGATGCAATAAAGATTGAATTCCATAATTTTTTACAAGTTGAATTGAAGTGTGTTCTATAAATTTATATATTGTGGTTAATTGAATATATGTTTTCTTTACCTATGTCTAAGTTTTGTCACCTTCATTAAGTGATTTGTAGTCCTCACATGCCATTTTAAGTGTAATATATAGTTTATTGATTAGCTTAGAAGTGGATATCTGCCCTCTCGTGCTAGTTTGGTAGTTGGTCAATGCCTTATTGTGAAAAACTTATGTGGGAATGATATTCTATAGTCTTGAATGTGTCTTATGCAAAGTATAAGTGTTACAATTACTGGTGCATCACCTCATTTTATATGCTTTCATATATTGTTGTTACTCTCCCTCCTCTTTTCTAAGAAATTGGTAGTTTAGGTCTAGTTTAGGTGATAGATCTAGAAGGAAGTTGTACTTCTCTAAAGTTCCAACCCTACCATAGGTGAACCACAACCTCTAATGGTTCCAATGTTAGACTAGATTTGTGAGTAGGACTTGAACACTACTAGTTTTAGCTAGGGTGAAATCTAGGATGCCAACATTACTTTTACCAAGGTTTACACTAGGAGGAAAATCATATAGTTTCAAAATAAAACATTCCACACACTTTCCTAGGAGGGATAAATACATGTGAGTCTAAGGCCGTCTTCCAAGTAGTGGTTATGTAAGAAAAACTTAATAACATTTGAGGTTTCTAGGTTTAGCTCAACTCAGGTGTTAACCCCTTTTACCAAGTTAGATAAAGTCAAACCTAAAGGTTATAGGGTTTGGATTATTATTTGGATCCCATTCACCAAAAAACACATTTTAAAGGACCAAACAGACACATAGGTAATAGCATAGCTTTAGTATAAATTTGGATTTAATTTTGCACATGCCCTAGAGTGGACACCTACATTGAAGATAGATGCATGCATTAATGCAACTATTTGGGATAGATGAAAGTGTCTAGTGGGTAATAATAATCTTATAATATAGTTAACAAATATAAAATATTGATCAATATTCTGAAATAATTCCATATCACTATCACAGTCCAGAAAAGAACATAAAATAAGATATGTGTTTTCTATCCCTTGTTTACCTTGTACATTCTATATTTATTTCACATATGAGAGTAGAAAAATTTATATATTTTGGCATATATCAAAGAATTCTAAATATTGTCAAATTTTCATTCAAATAGTTTTATTTTATTAAGTGTGTTTGTGTAAAAAATAAAATAGTGTAAAACATTCTAGTGAACCCATTCTATGTTTGTTAAGCCAACCCCTAGTTTGAATATTAGGGTTGTGAGATAGGAATCCAAGAGGGGATTTAATCAAATATTATTATGATAAACATCATTAAAAATAAATAAATAAAAATAACACCTCATTCTTAGCCACTCAAGGAGCAAGAGAACAATGCAAGTAACAAATTAAAGAAGACAAAAAAAAATTACTCACCTTCCTCATGAGTAAGAGTTGTACATTATCTTAAGAGTAATGTTCTTGATGATGTGGTCAAAGAGTCTTTGACAATGGTGCTCCTTGCATTTTTTCTCCTTGTCACTTTGGCTTTGTTTTTCTTGGATTTAGATATATGTAGCAATATATCAATAATTTTGCATTATAACATTACAAGAAATCTTTGTCTCTCAACAATTCAACATTATAAATTTTACTTGAGAGAATTTTTTAGAATGGCCTTACACTTATATTTATAGGTTCTCCAACTAACTCTAACCCAAGTGAAATTAGGTTAGATTTAACCATAATTAGGTTTAGTTTAACATTATGTAAGTTAAGGAGGGATAAGCAAATAATATTTGGGATAGATATCCCATTTATTAAGCATGGCTCTCCATTTCTAAGTTTAAGGATTTAGTGAAAATATTTCCAATTTTTTGATTTTGCAGATGATAACATCATCATGACCTTAATTTTATTGGAATTTCATTATTACAAAATTAATATTCATTATTACAAAATTAATATTCATTAATCACACATGAAAATTTCATTTAATCATTTAATTTGATTTGCTTAGTTAATTCATTATGTTTAACATTTTTACATTTTAGGAATTGTTTAAGTTCCCCAGTTAATGGGTCAAAAGGCGAATCTATCAATTTAATTGGTCATAATTTGATAGAGATGAATTTATGAGAGGTTACTAGTGCATATAATATAGTACCCCAAATATGGATGCCTCAACATGATTTTAGATTCTAATGTCTGATGTGGAGATGAAATTGGGACATTCAATAATTCTTAGGCTTAATTTGCATTATTTGGTAGAAATCAATCTGAAGTATGGCTGGAATATAGTTATTTCCAAAATGAGGTGTCTATAATTTTCCCTTATTTGGGAAGGTATTTCTAGACACAAGCATAATAACATCATCTCAAATAGTGAGAAATTTATTAATGCCTTGGCTAAGGCCTAAGAGGGTGATGGATGAGCCATATATGCCACCTCAAGGCATCAAGGGGTAAATAAAGTCATAAAACATTCCCTATATAATAAGTAAATGATGTGATCTATAGGTAACATGGGTGTTAATACTTATTTTACCAAATCCAATTATAATCAGTGGAATAATGAGGTATCCCAATAGGGTATAAGGGTAAAAGATAATGATTTTCCCAAAGGTGGTTATAATCATCGACACAATGAAAATTACCTAGTAGGTTGGATGCAAGCATAATTCAATTCTACTTCTCCCTAGTAGAATAGATATGATCAAGGAAGGTCTACATAATTTTCCTCAGTATAATGAATCTAGAAAAGGGGATCATGTTTTGAACCTATACTCATAGAGTAATATTAAGTCAACATCGAGGATAAACATGAATTCAGGATACCTATTAGTATGGAGATTCATGTACTAACTATCAATGATTACTATTTAGTTGTGATTTAATTACTCTATATTTGGGAGTGTTTTGGTAGGTTTGATATTTGATAGGTGTGAATAAGGAGAAGTATTTACCACTACATTATATGATAGATCATTTAGCCAGATTTTTGTTGTAGCTTATAATATTATGTATCATATTTATATAAAATTATAATAATAATGTGTATTTAAATCATGGAAAACATAGTTTAAATGTAATAAAAAATCACTTATCATAAGATATGAAAAATCAAATCCCAAGTGAATATAGTTCAATAAACTAAGTGGAGGAATGAACATAAATTCACAACTCAAGTTCCAGATATGGGTAATCAAAACTCAAGTTTAAATAAAGTGTAAGGATCCTAAAATAGCTGAGAAACAAAAGACAAATAAAAAAATAAAACATAATAAACAAACAACAACACACAAATAAAAAAATAAACAAACAAGGTAAGAGAAATAAGACTCAAACAACACAAAATTAAATAAACAAACAAACAAACAAACAAAATAAAAAAAAAATAGATAAAATAAAAAAACAAAAAAACAAGAACATAAATAAATAAAACAAAATCATCAAAAAAAATAAACAAACTATTCTTAACACATAAAAATTATATATAAATAATGGTTAATCACAATGTTAGTACAAATAAAATATAAATTGTTTGTGCATTGTTAAGATATGTAACAATGACATAGGTAAAACAACACAAAAACAAATGGCACAATTTTACCCTTAGTATATAAGTAAAAATGACAAAAACAAGAAAGGCACATAGTTTCCCACAGGCTATAAGGAAAAATGACACAAAAAAGGAAGGCACAAACATTGCCCCTATGATATATGAGACAATGAAATAAAACAAACAAAATGGGGAGAATAGAATAAAAGGAAGGGATAGTCAAGATGAATCAAGATGCACTAGGCAAGTGGAACCTACCTACATAGTTTCATGGACACAACATCCAACATGAACTTGAAGCCATGTGTATTTCTTCCAGGATATGGGATAAAAGAAAATGATGATAATAAACATGATTGATTTATAGAGGAACATAAGAATGATATCTCAAAATGGAGAGTGTGTAATAAAAGAGGAGGATGATTTTCATAATCATGAACATGTCACCAAATAAATAACAAAAGTGTGAGAGTATGATTTAGAATAAAACCAAACTAACAGATAAGAGATGATTATTCACTAATGAACATAATTAGTTACTCATATTGTCTATTATATCTATGGATTTGAATGAGAATGATATCACAAAATAGTGAGATCATGGGAAGTGGTTTCATGTAAAATGGTAAGAGAATTCAAATATAAACTACTCACAAAATAGTGAGAGTTTTCAAATAGAAATTTATCTTAAAATGCTGAGAGAATAAGAAAATCCAAGTGGTCATTAGTGCATCAAATTTGAATACACAATGCTCACAACATCAACTTGTAAAATGAAAAGTGTTTAGACCAAAATTTCTTGAAAAATGGTGAGAGTGTGGAAAAGGGGTAACTGAGCTGACGTCAACATGAATCAATTTTTGCCTCAATAGTATTGTATGACCTCAAGTCACTATAATTATACCTACACCAAAAGATCCAACTAGGTAGCAACAAGTTCACAAATAGGCAAATGGCAAAGTATAAAATAGTGATGTGGTAATGTGGATAAAAAGGGGTTGTTCCTAATTTTTACATTGGAGGTTATAATGTGGAAATAATGGCATAAGTATATGATACTAATTCACCCAAAGGTAATTATAAAAAATTAACACCAGTAATGAGATAAAATGCGATAAAAATGAAGAATGTAATTGCCAAACCACTATTATACTACTCTAAGATACTACCTTGTTTTGAAAAAAATGTTCTCAATGAATTTCCATATTCAACCACTAAAAATTTATTAGAATCTAATTTATGATAGTGAAAAAAGAACCAATGGATCAAAAATAAAGTCAAAAAGGGTGGGTAAGGAGGATAGAAAACTTTGGCCAATAGGGAAGGTATAGAAGGAATGGTATATGGTATGGTACAAGGAAGGTGATATTATGGAATGATGTAAATAATCCTCATAGATAATACATTGGGTCTCTCAATTAAAATAATGATTTATATTCTTATAAGTTCATGGGTTCATCAAATTCATCTCCTTCCAATGTAGCTAACTTGTATTCTCTAGAGACATAGTTAGCAACAATTACATAAGGTCCTATCCAATTAGGCTTGAACTTGTCTTTATTATATTTCTCAGCCATAGTATTATTCTAGGATAAGATCACCAAGGTAAAAATATTTAGGTCTAACACTCTAGTTATACTGAAGACGTAACTGGATCTGATATGCTTGAAGGATGTTTATAGTGGCCATGTATTTTTTGTCCACTAACACTAGATCTTACAGACAAATGACTTTGTAATCCTCATAATCAAGGATGTGATTCAATGACATGTGTAAAGAAGTAAACTTGACCTTTATGGGAATAATGTCCTTAGTTCCATAGATGAGGTAATTTAGTGTGGCTTCTATTAGAGTATAGAATTAGTATGGTAAGGCCAAAGGTCACGAATGATCTTTAAGTTCCAATCATGGCCAACATCATTGACAATATTCTTAAGAGTATTGACAATGGTATTGTTAGATGAATCTACCCTTACATTACCTTATGGGTAATATACAGTGGAAAATATTGGGTAATGTTAAACTTGACACAAAGTGCCTTGACATCCTTATTCTTAAACAATCTACCATTATCAAATATAATTCTAGATGGGATACCATAGTGGTAAATGATATAGTTGAAGATGAATTTAGATTTTTTTTTATGATGTAAGTGAGGGTTATATCTTTAATTTAATTATCTAAGTACTTGGTGGAAGTAAGGATATGCTTATGTCCATGTGATGAGGTAAGGTTAATATTCCATACAAGATCAATTTAATATGTTGAAAATGGCCATGGTGTAGTCATTGGTTTGAGTGTTCTTGCCAGAGCATAGATCAAATTTGCATACCTCTAACATTATTTATATATTTTCACATAAGCAATTCCATCTACTTCCATAATTAGCCCAAATAGCCCCACTAATATGAGCTCCACAAACTCCTTCATGAACTTCCCTTAATACTAATATGGATTATACCAAATTCAAACAATGAAGCAAAGTTTAATCAAATATTTTATTATAAAGGGTTAGGCCATGTAAGGTATATTAAGAGGCTTGGTGTGTGAAATATTTTTGTTGTTTACGTAAAGGGTCTAGTGGAAGGACTTGGTCATGGAGCTAATTTTATAAGCTATAATACCAAATAGAATCGGGACCACAAATATCACATATCATTTCAAAGGATGAGGATTCATGAATAGGCACTAGAAGATGTTCAATGAAGAATTTATAGTCTCTTGCATTGCCTTCACTTAATATCAAATAACCAATGGTATCCATGGAATCTGATGTCTTGTTATTGGCTTGAGGTGTGTGTTCAAACTAAATGTGAGAAATCTATTATATGAGAATGTTCACCATGACTTTATATGGTATTTTCTTATCATGTTTAGTCTAGAATTGGTCTGTAACCTAATTAATAATAAGTTGGGAATCTCTATGAACCACTAAATGTTGAATGTTTCATTATATTGATAAATAAAGCCTTGAAATGAGTGCTTCATATTTAGCCATCTTACTGGTACAATGAAAGTTGATATAAAATGATTTGGGAATGAGATCCCCATGTGGTGTAATAAATAAAAATCATGATCCTAATCCATGGAATGTTAATGACCCATAAAAATATAGCTTACATTACTATTCCTTATGAAGTGTTTCTATGATAGTCATGATGTACTCATTTGGGAATGCAAAAGTGAGTGATTAAGTACTTGAAATAGGAGATTCAACAAGTTGATCTACAAGTACATGTCCCTTAATGGCCTTTTGATTGACATATTTAATCTCAAATGCACTCACAAGCATGATACACTTAGACATGAAACCTTATGAAGTTGTTTTTTATAGTAGATACTTGAGTGGATATACTTTGGAAATGAATATCATCTTGTTTTTAAGCATGGAATGATGCAACTTATGAGTTTTAAGGACCATAAATAAACAATCTTTCTTAATTGGCATATAACTATGTTCATACACTACCAGTGTATATCTTAAATAGTACATTAGATGTTCTTTCCTGTGTAAATCATGGTGGTCTAAAAGTTCCCCCAAGGCATTTTTAGTAGTAGATAGGTAAATTAGGAATGGCCTCCCTAACATCGGTGGTAATAAAATAGGTGAATTAGATAAGTATTCCTTCAAGTGTTGAAAGGATTTATAACATTCTTCATCCTAGAGAAAGGTAATACCTTTCTTCAATAAATGATTGGAAGGATGGAATTTATTAGCCAACTGTGAAATGAAACATATAATAGAATAGATTTTTTCTTGTAAATTATAGAATTGATTCAAAGTGGAAGGTGGAAATCTATCAGTAATAGTTTGAACCTTGGTAGGATTAACTTAAATTTCTCGGTGAGAGATAATGAAGCCTAAAAGTTTTCCTAAAGTAACATTGAAGATGCACTTATTAGTATTGAGTCAAACCTTTTACTCATGAAGCCTTGAAAATATCCTTTATAGTATGGATAGATGATTTACAAAGGTCTTAGATTTACCCAATATGTCATTGACATAGTTTTTGATAATATCATACATCATATCATGGAATATAATATTCATATCCATTTGATATGTTCCCCAACATTATTGAGGCTGAATGACATGATCTAATATCAAAACATTCCCTAAGGAGTGGTGAACATTTATTTGTTTTGGTCCTCTAGTGTAATCTTGGTCTAGCTATATCCTTAAAATCCATCCATGAGGGAAACATTTCATACCCAATTTTGGATTCAATAATCATGTTAATGTTTAGCATAGGAAATTCATCCTTTGGGTAGGTCTTATTGATGTCTTAGATATCAGTGTAGATTATTTTGGTGAATATCTTGTCACCAGCTAACTAATGGGAAAAATAGGTTGTTTCAACCATAGCATGGGGAGATTAGTCAGCCAATGTGCATGTTTACCACATCAAAGGTGGACAAATCTCACCTCTCATCAAGGGGAGGTTCCCTATAACTATGAGGAGCTATATACTATATATATACAAGTAAAAAATAACACTCAAGGTAGGGAAACACCATCCATCTCTCTTTTTTTAGAGATGATGTTCACAGACAAAGGATAAATCTAGGTGAAATGACAGAAGACAATTCTCTTCTTTCAAAACTGGTCTATAGCAAAACAATAAGAATTCTTTCTAGAAAGTAAAAGTAACTAGGCACAGTAACTAGCAGAATGAGGTGTAGCAAAAAGTCTCCACCTCAACTACTAAAGAGTGAAATATGAAGGATAATGGGGGCACAAAGTCATCTCAAGATCCTTTACACATAAATAAATTGAAAACACACACACTAAAGACAATTGTGGTAGCTCAAAGTCTTCTCATAGTTGGCTTCAGGACACCTTCCTGATTACTTCTGCTAGTTCTACTTATTTAATCAAATGGACAAGAACACATTCAAGAAATAGACATAAGAACAATTTCCTCAACAAAAAAAGTTATTCAAGCATAAAGTATGAAAGGTCACCTGTTTTCTCATTTAAATAAAGAAATATGACTAACAATCTGAGCTCAAAGTCTCAGTAATCACCTTTCAATTTTGGTAGAGTTTTGCTTCCATATCAGAGAGATCTCTCCTTTTTGCATAAAATAAGAAATTACAATATATACTAGCCCAAAAAGACTTGGCACTTGGTTTCATGGAAAGGCCCATGATGCATTCAATGCCTTGAATGCATTCTCAGTTCAGTCAAAGGAGCCATGCTAGAATAGGGCATCAACCTTAACTGTGGTGTGTCAATTCATCTAAAATGTCTCCTCCAAAGTATAGGCTGCATAGTCCTCTTCCTGATATTTTTACAACTATCCACTTCACCTTTACTCAATGAATAAAAATAAGCCACGTCCTTGATTTGTCATGCTCTTTGATGTCCACCTGGTGGATTGTTTCACCTACTAGAAATAACTCTTGTGTAGATATTTTTGGTCTTTCTCTCTTGGTCCTTCTTCTCTTAATGCATTTTGTCCTTTTCTTCATTATTTGAGCTCTCATGCTATCTCTTCAGCTAGTCACTAAGTTTGTTCTCAAGTTTGTGCCATATTTTAAAATCAATAGATATTTCATTACCTTGAATTTGATGTCCATGGGGACGTCATTGGTCACTGGTCACTTGAACCACTTTGAACCATGAACCTTTTAACCATGAGAGTTCATTGGTTTAATGGTTTGGGTGATCCTATTGGCTCCTTGATTCAATCGCTTCTTTGCTCTTCGATTGAACCATCTCTTCAAACTAGTCTCTGAAATCTTCTACTTCCTTCATTTGAAGCTTATTTAAAATTTTGAACCTTTAAACTTTGAACCATTTTGGTTCAAATTTCAACGGTTCATTCCATTTATCATAATCCTTTGGTCCTTCAAAGTTTCTAGATCCTTTTCTTCTTTGTTGAACTTGTTAAACCTTTGAACTTTGAACTTTTTGGTTCAAATTTCAATGGTTCATTCTTTGTTCTTTAAATCCTTTGTTTTTTCTAAGTGTTTTGAACTCAGAAATTCCTTTGGATTTCTATCTTTGAAACCCCCTGAAGGGAAGATGTCCCTTCGGGCCTTGAGAATGATCCATTTCATGGTAACTGAGAGTCCCTCGCAAGGGTACCTACCTTTTGGGGTCCTTCAAGTGGCCTTGTTCTTCAAATCCTTTAGACAAAAAGTCTAAATGAAATCCTTTAGACATTTTGTTTGAATAAATTCTTTCCTTTACCTTTTCCACTTTCTATCAAGCTTTTCAACATTCCTTCAGACAAAATGTCTGAATGAATTCCTTTAGACTTTTTGCTCAAAGGATTTCACTTGTGAAATATTGCCATGAAAAATATTTCTGAAAGATATCCTTTTATTCCTTTTGTTCCCTACCCTCTATGAGGGAACTTATCCTTCAAGCTTTGGGAGACTCCTTTGAACCTTATGATTGAACCAACAATGGCTCAATGGTTCAATAGTTCAATGGTTCAATACATTGTTCCACTCATTCAATTGACCACTTAAACCAACCACTTTGAACAATTTTTTGAACTCATTGAACCTTAAACATTAAAACCATTTTGGTTTAAGGTTCAATGGGTTAAAATTTTCTTCTTTAAAGCCTTCTTTTTGAAGCCATTAAACCTTTGAACCTGCCAAAACACTTAACTCTTTTAAGTCTGTCGATGTCATTGAACCTTTGAACCCATTGAACCTTTAAACCTAAGAGGCAGGGTTCAATGGCTTAATGGATCATTCCATTTTTTTGAAGCTACCGATGAACCTTTTGGTTGAACCTTAACGTTGAACCAACCTTGAAATTACCTAAGTGTTCGAACTTCTTCCTTAAAAATCCTGCATGTTGAACCTACAAGTTTTCTAGCTGAGAAAACTTGAATAATTGAATAATTTGAATACTCAAAACATTTTTTGAGAAGGGAAGAGATAATTTTGGTCTACAGGACCTAAAATAGTTGATATGTTGTCCTCAAAGACAAGTGATGGATTTTGGGAACAACAACTGGCTCCAGTTGGGGAACTTCCATCAATTTTAAAAACTATTGAAGGGAGTAGAAACTAGAATCTCCAGTGCCTTCAAGTATGCCATTGGGCTATGGAGTCATGCTACCCAAAAAAGAAAGGCACCAAAAAATGAAAATGAAAAGCACAAAATAGAATTAAAGACTATACAAATATACATATGTATAGATGATCTTATCTGATACTTCAAGAATTGAAGTGCTTTAGATGTTGTCCATTGTGAGGTAGTGAAAATGGCATGTCATCTTGATACTTCAACAAGAAACTATTTTCACCATTGAGCTGATGAATAGCAAATGGGCCTCTCCAAAGGGAATCAAATTTCCCATGCATTCCCTTTGGTTCTCTTCTCTTGTCCCATAATAGAACTTGATCACCAATCTAAAAATTATGGGCTTTTGCTTTCTAGTCTAAGAGCTTCTTCACCAAACTTTTATGCATAGAAATTTGGTCCACCACCATAGTTTGTTACTCATCTAGCTCAGTCAAGCATATGATACTCTTATCGATGGAGCTTTCATATGTCTCATCTTCGACTGCCTTTGGCAATTTCAATGCTGGTAATTCTAAGGTGATTGGTATCTCTACATTAAGGCCATATAAAATTTGGAATGGTGACATACCTATTTCCCTCTTAGGTGTGATTTTGTCTACCCATAAAGCATCAAATAATGCTTTATGCCAGGTTCATTGGTTGTCATCCACCAACTTCTTGATGATGGTCACCAGGTTTTTGTTGCTCGATTTTGCTTGGCCATTCCCTTGTGGAAAATAGTCAAAGGAGTGGGAGAGGGTAATCCCATAGTAAAAATAGAATTGAGTGATCTCATGAGAAGAGCAATAGGCTGCATTATCTATGACAATCTTGGTTGGGACCCCAAACCTGGAAATGATCTTCTCCTTGAGGAAATCACATACTAATTTTGAAGTAGCATGCTTATTTGGAACAACTTCTACCCATTTGGTGAAGTAATCTGTGGCTGTGAGGACATAATCATGTCCAGTTCTTGAAGATGGGTTTACAACACTAATGAAATTGATTCCCCATTGCTAAAATGGCTCTTCTATTACCACTGACTTAAGAGATAAAGCAATTAACTTGGGTCTTCCAACAAACTATTGCCATAGTTCACATATTTGTACCCATTTGTATGCATCTTGAAATAGAGTAGGCTAGTAATACCTGGCTCAAAAAATCTTATGAGAAGTTACATGCACAAAAAAATGTCCTCCATAGGCCAGATTATGGAAGGACTCCAAAAGTTGGTTCTGTTGCTCTTTATCCACGTAGTGGAGGAACACTCCATCAAGGTTCCTCTTATACAGGCCATTGTCCCATAGGACAAAGTTGGAATCTTTCAATTAAATAGTCCTCCTTTCTCTACAAGATAGGTGAGCAAAACACTCAACATATGTAAGGAAATGAGCAATATTTGAATACCACTCATTCATGGTGGAGATAAAGAGGACTGTTGGCGTGTCTTCAATTTTTGCTTCTTCTAGTCTATTATCAAGAATCAATTGGCAGAGACCCCTTCCCTATACAAGCTTCATTGGTTTGATAACTAGATCAAACTCCTAGATTTTAGTAATCCAATTGCCCCTTTTGGTTCCAAACTCCTACTGAGTTAATATGAATTTGACTATGGTATCAGGAACTAGGGCAATAGTATGTGAATTCAAGATGTAAAAATGGAAGTGCTTTATTGCCTTTACCACTGCATAAGCATGATTCTCTAGATTTGAATACTTCAGCTCATTAGATTTAAGAGGACAGCTCATGAAAGATATGGGAAATTTTACACCTTCTTTGTTCTATTGAACTAGAATTGTAGAAAGTGTGTGCTCGAAAGCATAACTGTATATTGTGAAGTCTTTGGTATAATCTAGACAAACCAAAATTGAGGCATGGGTAATAGCTGTCTTAATGTCTTGAAATGCCAATTTGCCTTCTTTAGTCCAACTAAAAGTGGCCTTTCCCTTCATCATGTTCATAATATGACGAGTCTTCTCTATAAACTCAGGAATGAACCTTCATAAAAAATTCACCTTTCCAAAGAAAGAGTGAACTACAGTCTTACTTGTGGGTAGAGTAAGCTCCTGGATAGATTTGACTCTTTCTGAGTCAATCTTTATGCCTTCTCAGATACAATGTGTCAGAGAAGTTTCCCTTTTGTTACCCCAAAAATAGACTTCTTAGGATTTAGAGAAATTCCATTTTGGTGACATCATTCCAACACTTGTAAATGATGTAGGTGATTAGGACTATGCTTGGAAAAGACTGTTAAATCATCAAGGTACACCATAATGAACTTACCCATTTCATCTTTGAAAGCAAGGTCCATTTCTCTCTAAAAAGTGGCACTAGCATTTATCAGTCCAAATGGCATTCTTCGATATGTAAAGGTGCCCCAAGGCATGGTGAAGGTAGTCTTATGCTAGTCTGATTCACTAACTTCAACTTGATTGTACCCTAAGAAGCTGCCTAACATTGATAACATCTCTAAACTAATCACCATCTGAAGGACTTGATCCATGATGGGCAGAGGGTAATTATCCTTTAAGGAGGATTGATTCAAATTTTTGAACTCCACGTAGAGGTGAATTTTGCCATTCTTTTTTCTAATAGGAACTATTTTTGCAATCCATGTGGAATGATGGATTGGGAAAATAATTTTAACATTCAACATTTTCTATATTTTAGACAGAATAGTACCTGATATCTTTGGATTATACTACCTAGATTTCTACTTGAAAGGCACTGAATCACTCTTGAGAGGAATTTTATGGTGAATTTCTTTAGACCTAAGTGACTTCAGATCATCATAGGAGTATGCCAAAACATCCATGTAATGGCAAAGTAGGTCAGTAAATTTGAGTTTCTCCTTTAGAGTGCATCACTTCCCAATGTTCACCATCTTAGGATTTTCCTTGGTACCCAAATTCATTTGATCAAACTCCTAGGAGGAGCTTAAATCCATTTGTTGCTGTTTGATGAACCTATCGTGCTTGTCAAATAGTTTCTCAAGGGAAATTAGTCCTTTAAGAATTTTATTCCCCTTTAGCTGTAGGAATTCCTCACCTACGTCTAAACTTGTTTTAGGGGCTGATTCAAGTTTCTAAGACTCATTGCCTTCAAAGTGAAGCTATTGAATGATGTCTTTTTATTCTAGGAAGGTGATGATTTAGTTGTCACCATTTAACATTTGCCAATGATTGGCATTATCAATCACACTTGGTCAAAATTCTAGTTTGATACTGTACTTATCTCCCTTAAAATTGAGTGAGGAACCAAAAGATTTGTAGAAATGGCCAATGCATCAGCTCAATCATTGAATTCCTTGGGTACTACAGAGATATTGAAAGCATCAAAGATTTCAATTTGATCCCAAACTAGATTATGGTAATGGCACAATCTCTCATTTTTGGTTTGGTATAGGTTCCTAACCTAACAAACCACCAGCTCAACATCTCCTTTGGTGTGAAGGAGTTTGACGCCCTTGTCTTGAGCAGCCTTCAATCCAAGTAGCAGTGATTCATATTAAGTAGTATTATTGGTGTTGCTAAACTAAAATTCATAGGAAAAGGGAAAAATATCTCCTTGAGGAGATATCAACACAATCTTGGCTCTTGAGCCAGTATAAGAATAGCTGCCATCAAATTCTAGAATCTAGACATCATCAGAAACTAGTTTTTCCTTAGATTATTCTTTAATTAGAGGGGAGGATTCCTCTACACTTGCATTGCATCCTATCAATTCTTTTGCTATTTTGTTTGAATTGATTATCAGGCTATCACATTCAATAATTTCATCAGACACCACATGTACCTCCTCTATGGATAAGAAGTAATTACCCATGCCTGAAGACTCAAACAAAATTTGGGCTTCAGGTGCTAATATTTTAGTGACAATGTATTTTGCCTCCTTCTTAGGAAGTAATCTCTTCATCATTCCTTTTACCAAGATCCTCACTTCAGATAGATCCATGCTCAACTCACCACCAACATCATTGCAAAAATTTCATCTAAGAAGGATGTCGTATCAGGCTGGGATGTCAGCCACCTAAACTATCATTTTAATCCTCTTATCTGGAAATGTTGCAAATGCAAATTGGGAATCCTTGATTTGTCCCAGTAGTGGCACTTGTTTTTTCTCCATGGAGAAACATCTCCCAAAGGTCTTGGTTAGTGTGAGTCTAAGAGATTCTACCACCTTGGTAGGCATGACATTGTCAGATGCACCTAAGTCTATGATGTAATTATTCAACTAGTGTCCATTTATCAATAAGGAGACATAAAATGGTTTTATCCTCTCAGGAGTAGTAGGAGGAGTAATGACAAGGTTATTCTGGGTGGATGTGTTCTTGGGGGGTCTAGGGGTTACTTTTGGAATTGTTTGTCCTGCAGGGATGGCTTTATCCTTCACACATTCCACTAATCTATCCAACTACTCAGGATTGGATTACAAGAATTCAAACTCAGTCATTTGAATTTTAGTTTTCTTAACATGGTTGACTATGTCAAACATCTAAAATGAATTAGGAATAGGGAAAGGTAGTTCATCCTTTTGGTTTTTAGGAGGGGTGGTACTGATCTGTGAAATTGAAGTTGAAGGTGAAAGTGTACTTGAGGTACTTAATTTTTTATTACTCACTAGTTCCTTTGGCTAGAAAGGTATAGAAGTTCCTCATTTGGAAATTGAAATTTTAGGCTAAGATCCTTCCCCTATTTTCCCCTTATTAGCTTATTGAGTTGATTGGTTCTATGACCAAGTGAATACAACATATGATCCATCAAACACTTCACCTTTACTTCTGGGTTCCTCCTGGTAATTTAGGAAACTAATGTTAGACTCTCTAGCTAATTTTTCTTCTCCATCTATGAAGAGATTAACATCATCTTCTTGGTTTAACTTAGGTTGGAAGGAGAATTTAGATTTTATTTCGAGATATCCAACTGTTGAATTGGTTGGAGGTGCTTCAATGGCCAATTTCCCCTATGGGGGAGGAAGATGATTTGGTTGCCCTTGATTTTTGGCATCACCTTGATATGACTGATTGGGGAATGTTTTCTTTGGTATATCTCTATATGAAGGAGTAAAAGACATCCCTTGCACCATTTGTTTTTTGAGAGCTAGCAACTCATTTTCTAGCTTTTGCACCATTAGATCAGTGGTGTTTGTAGATGGATGTTCAAAGGATGAAGAAGATTTACCTATGTTAGGATCTCTCCTTATCTTCCCCACCAAGATGAGATCATATTACACCTCAGTGGCCAAATATTGAGCTACAGTAAGGTATATGTGACTAGCCTGTCTTAGCAAAAAACTCACTTTTGGAAGCTGAGAGTTGATGAAGAAACATTTGAGATTCTCAACTATTGGCTGAGCAATTACAGGGATCCTATTCCTCAGCTTGTCAAACTTGGCAATGAAGTCCCTCATAGGTTCATGAGGCTCTTTATTCATTTGTGTGAGCTGGGCCAATAGGGCATGCACATCTTCTACAGGCTTGAACTTGGCTTTCAGAGTGTTCCAGTCAATCACTGACTGAGACTACAAATGGTAGAACTAGTCTACAATAACACCTTGCAATGTCTCCAAAAATAGCCTAACTACCACCTCTTCATAGTCTATGCCTATCACACCATAGGATATGCTGAAGCCTGTAATATGTTCATCAAGATGAAATCTCCCATCACCAAATAATTTGGGGAAAATTTTCCTTGAACTGCATGGTAGCTCATGTAGAGGTGGAGTTAAATTGAGTGGGCCAAAAGAGTTACCCCAAGGGCCTTAAACTACCATTATTTGACTAATGAAGGGAGGGATAAAAAATGCTTGAGTGGTATATAGTGACAAAGCTCTAATAATAGTAGAAATGGATGCTTTGCCTGGTAATGGAGACCTAACTTTTGTAGGAGAAAAAATCTTAGTTCATTGGAGGTGAGATGGTGAAGGAAATAGATCAAAATTACTTTGTTTTACCAAATCTAATATAGGGTCAACAATACCTTTAGATCTCTGGATTCTTGTATACTATGGAGCTATCAGAGTGTAAGACTTGAAATGAAAAATAACTGGAACTATTTCAGTTTGAAGCTTGAGGCTTCAAGCTACTTGTTCTTCCCCAACAAAGTCACAAAAAATTGTTGGGTGAATATTTTTTCACCAGATAACTGATGGGGAAAATAGGTTGTTTCAACCATAGCATAGGGAGATTGGTAGGCCAAATGTGCAGGTTTACCACATCAAAGGTGGAAAAATCTCTCCTCTCATTAAGGGGAGGTTCCTTATAAATATGAGGAGCTATATACTATATATATAAGAAAAAAATAACACTCAAGGGTAGGGCAACACCATCCATCTCTCTTTCTTTAGAGATGATGTTCACAGATAAAGGAGAAATCGAGGTGAAATGATAGAAGACACTTCTCTTCTTTTAGAAGTGGTTTGTAACAAATAATAGGAATTCTTTCTAGAAAGTAAAAGTAACTAGGCACAGTAACCAACAAAATGAGGTGTAGCACAAAGTCTCCACCTCAACTTCCAAAGAGTGAAATACAAAGGATAATGGGGATACAAAGTCATTCCATGATCCTTTGTACAAAAATAAACTGAAAACACACACACTAAAGACAATTGTGGTAGCTTAAAGTCTTCACACAATTGGCTTCAGGACACCTTCTTGATTACTTCTGCTAGTTCTACTTATTTAATCAAATGGACAAGAATGCATTCAAGAAATAGACATAAGAACAATTTCCTCAATAACACAAGTTATTCCAGCACAAAGTCTAAAAGGTCACTCATTTTCTCATTCAAATAAAGAAATATGATTAACAATTTGAGCTCAAAGTCTCAGTAATTGCCTTTCAATTTTGGTAGATTTTTGCTTCCAAATCAGAGAGATCTCTCTTTTTTACATAAAATAAGAGATTAAAATATATAATAACCTAGAAATACTTGGCACTTTGTTTCATGGAAAGTCCCATGCTGCATTCAATGCCTTGAATGCATTCTCAGTTCAATCAAAGGAGCTATGCTAGAACAGGGCATTAGCCTTAAATTTGGCATGTCAATTCATCTCAAATGTCTCCTCCAAAGCATAAGCCACCTAGTCCTCTTCCTGATATTTATGCAGCTATCCACTTCACCTTTACTCAAAAGAGAAAAATAGGCTGCGTCCTTGATTTGTCGTGCTCTCTAATGTTCACCTGGTGGACTGTTTCACCTACTATAAATAACTCCTACACAAATATTTTTGGTCTTTTTCTTTTGTTCCTTCTTCTCTTAACACATTTTGTCTTTTTCTTCATGATCTGAGCTCTCTAGATATCTCTTCAGCTGGTCACTGAGTTCATTCTCAGGTTCGTGATATATTTGAAAATCAATAGATATTTCATTACCCTAAATTTGATGTCTTTAGGGACGTCATTGGTCACTAGTCACTTGAACCACTTTGAACCATGAACCTTTGAACCATGAGAGTTCATTAGTTCAATGGTTCAATGGTTTGGGTAGTCCTATCGGCTCCTTGGTTCAATCACTTCTTTGGTTTAATCGCTTCTTTGCTCTTCGGTTGAACCATCTCTTCAAATTGGTCTCTAAAATATTCTGCTTCCTTCCTTCATTTGAAGCTTCTTTAAACATTTGAACCTTTGAACTTTGAACTATTTTGGTTTAAATTTCAATGGTTCATTCCCTTTTTTAGAATCATTTGGTCCTTTGAATTTTCTAGATCCTTTTCTTCTCTGTTGAACTCGTTGAACCTTTGAACTTTGAACCTTTTGGTTCAAATTTTAGTGGTTCATTCTTTGTTCTTTGAATCCTTTGGTTTTTCTAAGTCTTTCAAACTCTAAAATTCCTTTGAATTTATATCTTTGGAACCCTCTGAATGGAAGATGTCCCTTCGATCCTTGAGAATGGTCTATTTCATGGTCACCGAGATTCCCTCACAAGGGTACCTGCCTTTCAGGGTCCTTCAAGCGGCCTTGTTCTTCAAATACTTCAAACAAAAAGTCTGAAGGAAATCCTTTGGACCTATTATCCAAAGGAATTCTTTCCTTTTCCTTTGCCACTTTTTGTCAGTATTTTAAACATTCCTTCAGACAAAATGTCTGAAGGAAATCTTTCAGACTTTTTGCCTAAAGGATTTCACTTTTGAAATCTTATCATAGAAAATCTTTCCAAAAGATAGCCTTTTTTTCCTTTTGTTCCCTACCCTCTGTGAGGGAAATTTTCCTTTAGGCTTTGGGAGACTCCTTTAAACCTTGTGATTGAACTGAATAATTGATCCAACAATAGTTCAATGGTTTAATGGTTCAATGGTTCAATACTATGTTCCACTCATTTAATTGACCGCTTGAACCAACTACTTTAAACAATTCATTTAACCTTGAAACTTTGAAACATTTTGGTTCAAGGTTTAATGGTTTAATAGGTTAAACCTTTCTTCTTCGAAGCCTTCTTTTTGAATCCGTTGAACCTTTGAACCTGCTAAAGTGCTTAACTCTTTTAATTCTGTCGATGCCATTGAACCTTTGAACCCATTGAACCTTTAAACCTAAGAGGTGGGGTTCAATGGTTTAATGGTTCAATGGTTCATTCCATTTGTTTGAAGCTTGCTGATGAAAATTTTGGTTGAACCTCAACATTGAACCAACCTTGAAAATGCCTAAGTGTTGGAACTTCTCCCTGAAAAAGCCTGCCTATTGAACCTGCAAGTTCTCTAGCTGAGAAAACTTGAATAATTGAATAACTTGAATACTCAAAACATTTTTTGAGAAGGGAAGAGATAATTTTGGTCTGGAGGACCTAAAATATCTTATATGTTTCCCTGAAAGACAAGTGATGGATTTTGGGAACAACAAGATTCTAATACCTTTTAGCTTTTTGACTAACAAGAATAATGTTTGAAATCCACTTTGAATAGTCAGTTGACCTGATTCTTTTTAATTATAATAATTTATCTAACTCTCTCTTTACTAAAAAAAATATGAGGATGTATTTTACATAATTTATTCTTAATGGTTTTGGCATCAAGATATACAATGAGATGGTGTACAACCAATGCAGGGTCTAAAGCTAGGATGTCTAAATAGGCCCATGTAAATACGTTAATAAGCTCCCTCAAAAGGGATGTAAAAACTTCACATTACTCATTAGTGAGGGATGTACCTAATTTAATCCACTTTAGATCATCTAGAGTTCTAATGTTTACATCTATAGTATCCTCTATAATGGTAGTTGAACCATCTTCCAAAATAATTATCAATGAAGTAAATTGGATAGAGATGTTAAAGTCCTCTAGTCAAATTGGTTATTCATGTTCCCCTAAATATGATGAATCTAAATCTCTTAACTATGGTAAGGGCCATGTAATAAACATTGAGTGACATTATTGAAAAAAATGATCAAAGGCATGTTGATCCTCATTATGAAGTTCAAACCCAAAATCAAGTTTGATGTTGGTGGTCTCCTGAGCTTCATTCAAAGAAGGGTGAACATCCCCATTTAGTGGTACCTAGAATAGGTTTTCACTAAGATACTAACCCTTTTATTTAATTTTACCTTGGTCTAAAAGTGCCTCAAAGAGGTTTTCAATTCAGGACCTCAATGTTTTATTATTATTAGTTTTGGCTAAGGGTGATCACTCATTCTTTGAAATATGTACAAGATATAATTTGATAGAGAACCCTTTTTTATGGTATCATAAAGGAACATTATCTATCAGGCCTAGAAAATCACATAATGCCTCATCATTATTGAACTTTTCTAAAGGTATTGTGGATTATTATTGCTCCTAGTCTATGATTTGAGGGTGATAAAGGGTAAACATGGAATGTCAGATAACTAGCATGATGGTACATATGGTATTTGGTTTGAATAATTTGGTACTAGATAGGTCTTTGTATATGCTATGATTAGACTCTACTTTACTTCCATCATCATTATTACTAGGTTTTGGTGTAGGAACATGAATAAGATATGTGGGGTCACCCCTAGGTGGTTTAAATCCAAGACCATGAGTTCCTTTGTATTTAGTCATAGAAATAGGCTCAATATTACCATGTTGATTTACCCCTACGCCTTTACCTTCATAATCTTGGTTATACATAATCCTTTTATAGATGGGATACTTTATACTTAGGTAGAAATCATCAAATTTGTCATGGTATAATCAAGAATCATCATTGGTAAGTGGGTCATATTCTTGGCTAGTGATAGGTGTGAAAATAATAGGCCTTGGGCTATGAAGGTTTCCTTTTCCCTTTTATCACCATTCCATGAAAATTGGCTATCTTTATTACTTCCATAGGACTTGAGGTTTTATGTAAGCTTTTATATATGGAAGGTATCATAGGTAAAATACTCTCCTATACCATTATATGAAATGGTAAAATTATTATAAATTTCAATAGGAGGTGTTGTCTCCAAATATTTTACCCTAGAAGAGGACGTTCAGGCCTCTTCAAAATTTAGGCAATGTTGGGACATTTATAGGCATGTGGGTGTGCCTATAATGGAAATGAACCTATAGATTTAAAGGGATAGATCCCTATATGTATCTCTATAGAACCCCTTATGTCTAAACCAATCTTCTTAAAGGGTAAATAGTTATAAATTGTAGAAAATAAACCTATCTTAAGAATGGTGACGCACCAAGATTTTCTTCCACATGAATGTCATATCCTATTGCACAATACAAAAAATGTAAAGACTCTTTTTCAAGTTCTAGAAATTCTAACATGAATATTTTAGTAAAGAGGTGAGATGCATGAAAAATATAAGGTGAATGAACTAACATGCACATTCCAAATTCAAGAATAGTTAAAATTCTTATAGTGGTTTCATACACTTGGACACACTCTAGATGACTTTTTAGATCAAGAAATTTTCTTAGACATGAAAGACAAAGGATAGAATCATGAAACAATCACTTTTTGTCAATATATGTCACTTACACACTGAGACAATGTTTAGAACTTGAAAGGGAAAAATATTGTACTAATGCTTAAAGGTAGGATATCATTCCAGTAGGGCTTCAACATACTATGTGTGGATGTCTTTTCACTAGCCAAGGGGATATATATATAGAAAGAAGGAATAGAGAGAGGAAATCCTTTGGATCTAAGGAGAGGAATCAAGTTTTTTCAAGTCACCATCTTTAGTTATAACCATCTTTATAAAGGATGCTTTCTTGGGCCATTTGGTTGATCCATGTCATCATAAGTTGTTACACATTTAGTCCTACTCTCTCAAAGATGCTTTTCTAATGTTTGCATCAATAGAATAAGGATATTCTTGGCCAAATCATGGAATCAAAATGGTTGTTATAAGGGATTTCACCTATTATATATTTGTCTCTTTCATTTTGTTTGGCTTTGTCCTTCTTATTTGATTGGTCCTCAAAGAATGACTCAGATCCTAGTCAATCAATGGTGATATGGGCTCTCATTATTTTGACAGATAAAGGACATGGGCCCTTAGATCTACTTGAATCCTTTTATGTTGAAAACAAAATTTTATCTCACCATCTTCAAGTTGACATGTATTCAACCATCATTTCACTTGGGCATTTCATTTGGGTATCTTGTTTCAATATTTTTGTTTATGGCTTGTCAGAAGGATTACTGTAGACAAAAAGTCTATAATAATTCCTTCAAACTTATTTCAAAGGTCATGGATTAGAAAGTGATGCATTATAAATTTTATAAGGGAACTTAGAAGGTAAAGTGACCCTTTCAAAAAGTTTTGAAGGGCACTTGAAAGGGAAAGTGACCCTTTGGAAAAGTTCCAAAGGGCAATTTAGAAGGAAAGTGACCATTCGAAACTTCTCAAAGGGCATTATGGAAGGAAAGTGACTCTTCAAAAAAATTTGAAGGGAAATTTGGAAGGAAAGTGACCCCTCAAAATAATTTGAAAGGAAATTTGGAAGGAAAGTGACCCTTCAAAACTTTTTGAAGGGCACTTTGGAAAGAAAGTGACCCTTTAGAACTTTCTGATGGGCACTTTTTAAAGGAAAGTGACCCTTCGAAGCTTTATAAAGGGCACTTTAGAAGGAAAGTGGACCTTCAAAAAATTTTGAAGGGCACTTTGGAGGAAAGTGGCCCTTTAAAAATGTTTTGGAGTGCACTTTAGAGAGAGAAATAACCCTTCAAAAAAGTTACGAAGGGAAATCTAAAGAGAGAGACCCTTCGAAAAAGTTTCGAAGGGTAATCTTTCAAGAAAAGATAGGCCAAATTCTTTCAAACTTTTTTTCTAAGATAAATAGTTCAAGATAAAAAAACCCAAAACAAAGGATTTATTCAAGAAAAGGCAAACTGATAATTCTTTCAGACTTTTTGTCTGAGAGAAAATGTCTGAAAGAATTCCTAGGCTTTGACAAAAAACCTAAAACAAAGAATCCTTTCCAAAAGAGATAACACTTAGGCAAAAGAGGTGAAAAACACTTGAACAAGGCTAAAACAAAGCTTCTAAAGAAAAGAAAATAATTAGTTTATTTCACGAGTCCTTCATAATTGAATTGAAAATATACAAGAGATGTTGAATTTAGCCTAAGGAAATTTCAAAATAAGGGTAACAAATTTGGCTAACATTCTTGGTGATTCCCAAGGGAGGCATGCCTACTATGCCAAAGACCAGTCACTTAAATCCTTTCATTGGGAATGGAGTCATGTATATAGACACTTCAAAGAGAACTAAACAAGCTTTGGCTAAAAACCATAGTAGTTGGGTTGATTCACACACACAAGGTAGAGATGCACACCAAACAAAAGGAAGGAAAACACACTTGTGATAAAAATCACTTAGGGAACACAATAGTTAATAAAAGGAAACACATACATCTAAACTAGTATTTATAAAAGTATGAGTAGGTGATAATATTAGGATTTCAAGTGTATCCCATTCATAGGGATAGGAAACTCTTCTCCATTCATTTTGGATAGCTAAAAAGAGTTATTTTGCTTATACTTGCTGATGATGTAAGGGTCACTCCATAAAGTGTCAAACTTTGTATGCTTGCCTAGTTTTTCTCTATCTTCATCCCACTTCAAAACCAAGTTACCCTCTTTAAACACTCTTGCACTTGTCCTTTTATCAATGGATCTCTTCATGATCACTTGATGTTATTCCATGTCCTTATGGGCATCATCCCTTGCCTCTTGTAATTACATTAGTTTTATCAACTTGACTTATATTAGAGTGTTTTCAAGTAATTCTAGCTACTATGAAAGTTCTAGGGTAGGGATTTCTTTGGATATGGATAACCTGGCTTCTCTTCCATAAACAAGTACAAAGGGAGAGCTATTAATTAATTTATTAAGAGTAATTCTATCTACCCGTGAAGCTATCTTCAACTTTCTATGCCAAGTTCTTTGATTGTTCTCCAAGGCTCTTTTGATGATCTTGATGAGGTTCTTATTGGTAGACTCAGCCAATCTATTACCTTGAGGGTAATAATTAGATGAGGTACTCAAATGAACCCCATTCTTACCTACCTAATCAAAAAAAATTGTACTTATGAAAGTAAGTGCACTATCAAAAATGATGATATGAGGAACTCCAAACCTTGTTATAATACTATCATATAACTCCAAGATAGCATTTCCATTTACCTCTTTCAATGCAATAGCTTCTACCCATCTTGTGAAGTAGTTAGTAGTAGTTAATATCCATTTATGTCTACCACTTAATGGAGGGTTGAACATACCAATGAAATCAAGTCCCCATTGCATGAAAGGTTGGTCCACTTGGATAGGATTCAACGCAAGGGCTACAAGTTTCTATTTTCCTATAAAGAAGGCACATTGAGGACACACCTTAGCCCAATGATAACAGTCCTTAAAAATCTAGGCCAATAGTAACCATCCCTCATTATTTTTGTAGCTATAGTTCTAGGAGAGAAATGACCTCCATCTACACCATTATGAAAACCTTCCAGTAGCATGTTAAACTGATCATTGTCAACACATCTTAATAACACACCTCTTATATCCTTTCTAAAGAGAACATTATTAAAAAGGTAATAGGGAATGTTCTTCAATCTAAAGTTTCTCCTTTAGACTTGCTCAAACCATTGGGACACTCACCATTTTAAAGAAAACTAATGATGTCTTATGTCCATCTTCGAACTAGAATGTGATCAGCTGGTTGGGATTGAACTTGGTTAATTAAGACCTATTATTTTGTCTCTTGTAGATTTGAAGCTAAATTCTTGCATAATCCTAGTCCTCTCACCATGTTTTTCACCTTGATGTCCATGTCATACTCCATCAACTTTGTGATCCATCTAGCTCATTTTTCATTGAGGTCTTTACTCAAGAGAAACTCTTTAGTGTTTGGATGAGAAACCATGACATGTATCTTATTTTTTGAGACCATGTGCCTAAATTTATTCAATCCCCTTATCACCATCAAAGCCTACTTCCCAACAACTATATATCTGACCTCATAATCCTCCAAACCTTGGCTAAAGAATGGAATTAGTTTATCTATCTCTTCATCATTATTTTGTATAATCATGGCTAAGATTGTATCAAGGTTGGTGAAGGTATAGAGTATGAAATCCTTAGAAAATTTGGGTTCAAGAGAGTAGGAGAATTTGAATTTACTTTCTTGATTGTTTCAAAACTTTTCTTTCCCTCCTTTGTCCAAGTGAAAAATTGGTTATTTTTTAGCATGGCTATGATAAGCTTTACCATAACTAAAAAGTCTACAATAAACCTTATGACAAATTTTAATTTCCCCAAGAAGCTTTACAGTCCCTTCTTGTGTTGAGGCAAGGATAAGCCTAGGATAGGCTCAATCCTTTTAGGATTAATAGACAATCCTCCTTCTAAAATAATGTGCCCTAAAAGTTTAAATTCATGAATAACAAAGATACACTTCTTTGGATTAAGGTATATAACATACTAACTACGTTTATCAAACACCTACCTTAGATGTTTCATATGATTAATAACATCTTTTAAAAAAATAGTTACATCACCAAGGTACATAAGTAGAAACTTATTGACCAAACCTTTAAAATCCATGTCCATTGCTCTTTGAAAAGTGGTTCCAGCATTAGACAAACCAAAAGGCATATTATTATAGGCAAAGGTTCCCCACTTTGTAGTGAAGGTTATCTTGAACTGATCCTCTTCATTTACCAATATTTGGTAGTAACTTGAATAAATGTGAAGAAGAGAGAAGCATTGAGAACCTAAAACAACTTTTAGAATTTGATCCATGGAGGGTAGTGGATAATGAGCTTTGAAACACTTTGTTAAGATCTCAAAAATCCACACAAAGTTTGATTTCTTGATTATTCTTTGAGACAAGCACAAGATTGGCCACCCAAGTTGACTGTTTGATAGGAAAGATAATCTTAGACTCAATCAGCTTGGCCAGTTCCTTCTTCATGAGTTCTTCTATCTTAGGATTGATAGGCTTTTGCATTTGCGTAACTAGTTTAGCTCTAGGTTATAAGTAGATGGTATGATGAGATAGAATTGGATCAAAAGCTTTCAATTATGTATACTCCCAAGCAAAGATGTCATGAAACTCTTTGCATAATTCAGTAAAAGCTTGTCTCCTAGGCTAAGAACATACCTTGCCAATTTTCAAAAGTTTATCCTTGAAAATTAGGACTCTTTCATAGTTCTCTTCCTTTATTGACATGCTCACTCTTTCTTTCTTATTATGATCATCCTCATTGAAAAAAATCTCTAAGGTAATCATCCCCTTAGGTATCTTGTTTTCCCTCAGCTGAATGATTTGTTCTTCATATTAATCATGGAGTATCTTTTGGTTTCTTGAGGAGAAACCTACCTCATTTTGTAAGAAGTTTGCAATGTGTTCATAAATTTAAAACACCTTCCATGAAACTTCATTATCTTGAATAGAGGGTCTCACAATGATCTTGATATGAGATTGATCTTTCTCTTGTCCCACATTAATATCTATATCAAACCATACTACTATGGTAGCCAATTTGTCAGCGTGTTTATTGGAATCCCTTAGTATGGGTTATATGTTGAAGGAATCAAAATCTTCAAGTAAGTTCCATACCTTATGCTTATAGGATTTAAGAAAATGATTAATGGATATAGATTAATTTCTTACTTGGTGGATGACTAAGTCACTATCTCCATAAACCTTTAAATTCTTGATCCCTCTCTTCTTTGCCCGTTGGAGACCATGGACTAAGCCTTCATATTCTGCCACATTGCAAGTGTAGCTAAAGTGGAATTTATATGAGGAGTAGTATTGATTATTTGATGGATAAACTAACATAATTCTATCTCTTACACCTAATTTTATTCTTGAGCCATCAAATAACATTTCCCATATCCCATCAAGTTCATGGTCTTCATTATTGAGTGAAGGGATTAGAACATCCCTTTCACGCATATAATAAACTCCCAAATTAGTATCTTCAATGAAAGTATATGGATCAAGTCCATGTGTTTTAGTGCTATATTTATCAAGGAAGAGATTAGAAATACCTTCAAGTGGGGAGGATGCTTCATCGTCCATAACACTTTCAAATTCTTTCTTAATTAGATAATTTTGATTTGAGTTTGTCTCCATGTATGGCTCAATATGAAAACTTGCTAAAGGATACATCCTTATATTCACCTTGGTTTCATATCTTGTTTTACAAGATAGAAAATACCAATCAGTAGAAAGTTACCCTCCTATCTTAGATGTAAATTCCCTTGATAAGAAGATAGCAAAATGGGCTAGAAGGTCTACCACTACAATGTCTTAAAATTTTGGAAAACTTAGGCAATCATGTAGAAAGAACTTTAGACCTTTAACTGGTCCCACTATCTTATATGGAATCCCATCAAGCTAAAATACACCCTTGATATGTGGCTAATATTTTAATCTTAGCTTATTAGCCACCACTTTAGGCATAACAATGGTACTAGTTCCACTATCCACAATGCAATTATGGACTAGCTTCTCTCCCATAATGAGGATGAGATAGAAGGGTGGAGGATTTTTAGACTTGATTGAGGGATATAAGACATATCTTGTATCATTGGTAAGGGATAAAACATTTTACTTTAAATTTTTAGGGGCTACATGAATGTTTGAAAGCTATTATTGCAATAGCTCCTTTTGACTAGGCATATGCAAGACATCCCAAAGAGATATGCTTGTCTTGGAATTATTCAAAGAATCAATAATGTTTAGAGATGGATAATTCATATTTTCTTGGACCCTTGAAGGTAGAGAAGGAATATAAACCTATTGTGTTTTGTGTTTGACAATCCTACTTGCATTTTGATTTTGCTGAGGAGCATGACTTAAAATAAGTGCAACATTAGGATTCACACTTTGTGGCCTTGGAGAGGCATCAATTAGAGTTACATGAAATACTTGATCTTATTCCAATGATCTATTCTTGTCTCTTGTGTTGGTTGCAACTGACATGGTTTAATTTAACACATAATCATCTCTTGCTTGGAAGTCCATTATGCTTACACTTTGGCTATTGCATTCTCCAAAGTTATCCCTTTACTTAAGGTTTGATTATTCTAAAGTTATAGGAGTAAATTATTCTTATGCCAAAAAATCTTGGATGTATTCTCCACCATCATGCACAAACTGACCTTGAGGTTTTCCCCATTGGTCCAAATGATTCTCTCCTTGGACTAGATTAACATGGACTAGAAAAACAACCTTCATGGAAGGAAATGGATTAGGATTATAGGTATTGGGATGCCTATTGAAACATTTTTGACCCTATCCTATTCCTTAGTAGTTGTATTAGGGTGAATCTCTATATCCTTTTTGAGGATAATATTAAAGGTTAGGTAGAGAACTTATCTAGAATTAAGCTTGCTTGAGCTGAGCTCGTAATGACAAGATTTATTCATCTTTGTCCATAGCACTGTCCATTTTCTTAGGGAAGGCTCTTGGCTTGAAATTTGTATTAGGAATTTAAGATATGCTTGGAGCTTCAATTGAGCCATGAAACAATAATGGCATGGAAACTCTTGGAGGGAATCTTCTAGCTTGCATCAAGCTATTTTAAGATTTATTATCTATTTCATATGCATTAATTAGAGTTAATCCTCCCATATATTGTAACATCACTACTAAATTAGTACCAATACCTTTGAGATAGTTGGGGAACATAAAGCTTGGAGGAGGTCTCATGACAGGTGGAAACCTATGCCATGTCTTTTGAAATCTTTCATTAAAATCCCCCATAGATTTGTTAGGACATCTCTTTATCATATTCAACTAATGGATCAATGAAGTTTGGTCACTCTTATTCTCAAATATATTCACCAAAAATTCCCCAAAGCCATCCCAACTTGTAATGCAACCACCTTCCAAAGTCCTATACTAGTCAAGTGCTTTGCCTTTTAGAGACATAGCCAGCAATCTAATGGCTATGTTGGCTTAGGTAAAATTATGGAAGTTAAAAAAATTCAAAATTTCCCTAATATTCTCAAATGGGGTAATATTACCCTCTCCATTAAAACCAAGGAGACTCTTAGTAGCATTGGGAGGAATAGGGTCGTATAAAAGAAGGTCAATTGGATTTTGTGTGTTAAAGGTTAGGAAAGGCTATTGTCTATATATTTCTCTTCTTTTCTCTTGATCTCCTATTTATCCAACCTCCTCAACTTCTTATTCTTCTCCAAAACCTCCTTTCCAAGGATCTCAAAGAACTGGGAATGGTTTAGGGCATTGTTCTTTAAGAATAGATTTAGCTAGAGGGGCTTGATCGAAAGTCCTAGATGATCTAGTGAGGACCATGAAGTATAATGTGGGAAACTTGATCTACAAATATATATTCTCACCTTTTGGAGTCACTAAATTTTGTATTAATAATACAAACTTAGGTTTTTTAAGACCAACATTCACCTTGAAATATAAATAACCAAGAACTAGGGTCCTGCTAGGCATGCTAGAAGTATTGTCTCCAAATCTTGCACCCTAGAAGAGGATGTTCAGGGCTCTTCTGGATTTTTGAAATGTAAGGGAATTTCCAAGCCTATGGGTGTGCCTATAAGGGAAATTAATCCCTATATTTAAAGGGCTATCTCTTTGTTAGTATCTCTATAGAACCGCTTATGTCTAAACCAATCTTCTTGAAAGGAAAAGAGTTAGAAATTGTAGAAAGGAAACCTATCTTAAGAATGGTGATGCATCAATATTTTATTACACATGAATGTCATATCCTATTTCACAATAAAAAAAAATGTAAAGACTCTTTTTCAAGTTGTAGAGATTCTAACATGAATATTTTATTAAAGAGGTAAGATGCATGAAAAACAAAAGGAGAATGAATTAAAAGGCACATTACACATTCAAGAATATTTAAAATTCTTAGAGTAGTTCCATACACTTAGACACATTGTAGATGACTTTTTAGATCAATAAATTTGCTTAGACATGAAGGAAAAATGAAATAATCATGAAAAAATCACTTATTAATATCTATCACTTGCACACTTAGATAATGTTTAGAACTTGAGAGGGAAAATGACTATACTAATGCTTAAAGGAAGGATATCATTCTAGCAGGGCTTTATCATACTCTATGTGGATGCCTTTTCGTTAGCCAAGGGGTATTATATATAGCACGAAGGAAGAGAGAGAGGAAAGACTTTGGTGCCAAGGAGAAGAATCAATTTGTTTTAAGTCCCATCTTTAGTTGTAACCATCTGTACAAAGGATGCTTGCTCAGGCCATTTTATTGATCCATGTCATCACAATTTATTACACATTTGGTCATGCTCTCTCAAAGAAGATTTTCAAATGATTGCATCAATAGAATAAGGATATTATTTGCTGAGTCATGGCATCAAAATGGTTGTTATAAGGTATTCCACTTGTAAATTTGTTGCTTTCATTCTATTTGGATTTGTCTTTCTTCTTTGATTGGTCCTCAAGGAATGACTCAGATCTTGGTTGATCAATGGTGATATAGGATCTCTCATTATTTCAATGGATAAAGGATGTAGACCCTTGGATCTTCTTGAATCCTCTTATGTTGAAAACTAATGGTTAGATTGCCATATTAAAGTTCATGTTTATTCAACTATCATTTCACTTGGGCATTTCATTTGGGCATCCTATTTTGGTATTTTTATTTATGTCTTGTTGAAAGGATTTTTTCAAAAAAAAATTCTAAAACAATTCCTTCAAACTTATTTCAATGTTCACAGCTTGGAAAGTGACCCTTTGGAACTTTTTAAAGGGCACTTATAAGGGAAAGTAACCCTTTAGAAAAGTTTTGAAGGGCACTTGGAAGGGAAAGTGACCCTTTGGAAAAGTTTTGAAGGGAACTTTGGAAGGAAAGTGACCCTTAAAAACTTTTTGAAGGGAACTTTAGAAGGAAAGTGACCCTTCATAACTTTTCGAAGGGCACTTTAGAAGGAAAGTGATCCTTTAGAGCTTTTTAAAGGGTACTTTAGAAGGAAACTGACCCTTCAAAACTTTCTGAAGGGTACTTTAGAAGGAAAGTGACCCTTCAAAAAAGTTTTGAAGGCCAATCTTTCTAGAAAATATAGGCTGAATTGTTTTGGAATTTTTGTTCGAGACAAAAAACTTGAAATAAAGGATTCCTTTGAGAAAAGGTAAAGAGAGAATTCTTTCAAAAATTTTGTTTGAGACAAAAAAATTTGAAATAATTCTTAGGCTTGGAAAAAAAAACCCAAACCAAAGGAACCTTTCCAAAAGAGATAAAACTTAGGCAAAAGGGGTGAAAAACACTTGAGCAAGGTTGAAACAAAGCTTTCGAAGAAGAGAAAATAACTTGTTTCTTTCACGAGTCCTTCACAATTGAATTAAAAATAGACAAGAGATGCTAAACTTTGCCAATGGAAATTTCAAAATAGGGGTAAAAATTTTGGCTAATAAGAGGCATATATGAATTTTAGGCAAGGTTATCAGGGTCTATACAATTGGTCTTTTATAGTTAAAAAAGTATCTCATTGTCTTTTTATTTATTTGGTATTGGGTCTAGAATAAAATGGTAGTTTTTGCTTTCATATTTGGCCTCCAAATGCTTGTAGTTTTCATATGGATATAAATATCCATGGATAGTTACCTCTATCCTAAAGTGAGGAAACTTGATACACTGGTGCAAGGTTTAAGGTATTACATGGATTTAGAGTATCCATGGTCTACCTATAAGAAAATTTATGATAAATTTAGGTCTATCACATATAAAAGTGTGTCATGGGTGAAACATCTAATGGACACTAGCATATTGATGATTCCTTATGATTCTATCTCTTCATTGTCATAGGATTTGATAGTAAAAGTCTCTAGATGAAGGTCAATTGTTGTATATCCCAGATGATTGATTAAATTTAGAGACATAATATTAGGGCCTTATCCATTGTCTATGAGGATATGTTTAAATTTGTGCTAGATTATAACATCTTAAATATACAATGTTTTATTATGAAGAGGATCAAGGGATGACATATAACTTTGGTTGAATATCAATTATTTTCCTAGGACTAGGTGTTTAACAAAAGCTTGAAATTTTTCTAGCATAATGTCATCGGGCACTTAGGACTAGCCTAGGAGATTAATAAGGATATTATGTTGGATGGTATATGTATACAAAAAATTTGGAATAGATATTTGTGTGGGTGTATTTTATAATTATTCCATAATATCATATGTTTTTCCTTAACAATGGTAATTGGTTTACTCCTAGCTGACATAGTGGGTTGGATTGACTTATTGGTAGGGGGTTGCAAGCATAGGATGATGACTTTAGACCATTGAATTATGATTACATAATCCATATTGGGTAAAGTACCATTATAACTATAATATGATGGAGATGGGATAGAGAGGGTAATTTTTTATTGCTAGTGTGCTTGGCTAGGGTCACGAGTCAATGAAGGGTTATCAGCATAGGGCTTTAAGATGGTAATGCTTAGTTTCTATTACACTTGGATATGGTCACATGTTAAGGAAGGACTATCGACATTGGTAGGCTAATGGGCATTATTAAGTAATGATATTGGTCTATTGCTATTTGGTTTAGGATTAATAGTAATAGTAGATACATGACCACACACAATATGACCTACAACTTTATTGTAGTAAAGTGTAACTTTACAATGGGTCAGTTAGTTATTAGGGTCATTCTAGCCTTGGTTCCATCCATTTTGTGATAGATATTGTTATTGTTTCTACTATTTATATATTTTTTTATTGATATTATTATTTTTTGTTGTATTCTTCATTGTTTTTGTTGTTAGTTTTTGGTATTGTTATGTTATGGAAAAGGATTTTGATAGATACTTAGCTTTTGATTGGAATTAGAAAGTTATCTAACTATATCTCTCCATTTTATAACATATTCTACATGAGGTGATTTATCTTCACATAATTACATATAGAATGTCCATGAACATGATGGTATTCACAAAACTCATACTCCTTATACCAATATGAATAAAGTACTCCTTCAGGAAAGTGTTTCGAATCAACCAATTAATGATATTGGCTATGAATAATTTGAGAAACACTACTTCAATAAGATCACCAAGGTCACTAAGGACTCTATAATTAGGTATTATTATTGGAGGAGGGGTTTTTAAAGGTGGTGGATTTATTATTTGAGGAGATAGCCTAATTTAAGGCATAGACTGCATTTTCTAGATAAGTTATCTGTGGAGTAAGATGCATTTGTGAGATAGGCTAAGAAGATAGTGTTTGTAACATTTTAACATGATGCTAATAAGTGATTATATTAACAATAACATTAATTTTGTAGTTATACAGTTTAGGTTTTTCATATATATTAACCTGAGTGAGTGAAGACACTTGCATTTGGACTGGGCTAGGGTTCAGACTTGAACCTAAATTTTAGTTTTGGCTCTAGTTTTGGTTTGAAGAATATAACTAAATAATCCCTTTATAAATTAGGTATTTTTTAATCTGTATAATTTTCTCAATGATCTCCTTGAATGTGTGATCACACTAAATCTCTATGTGATGAGACATTTTGATATGATTTTTTTTTGTAAACATAGCTGCCAATTATTTATCTAGTAGATTATGGGTAAAGAGACTAGCAAGTGATCTTCATCACTGTAAGTAACTCAAAAAGCTCTCAACAATTTTTTTCTTGGCCTAACTTAAATCAACTAACAAAAATTTCATGCTTGAGATTGTAGGAAAAATGTTATACAAACTTATCTAAAACATCATCAAAGTAAGATAATAAATTTTTTGACAAATTAATAAGCCACTCAAAGGCCTGTCTAGCTAAAATTAGAGGAAAATGAAGAAGTATATATATGTCACTATAGGCCACTAACTATAAAATTATAAAAAAAAAACTTTTAAATTCTCCTAGGGTCTCCTTTACCCTTTTAATTTGTAGTGGCACATAACCTAGAGGAAATGATATTTGGAGATACTCCATGTTAAATAGATATAAGCACATGTCATCAAATTTGAACTTCTTATTCTACTTTATTATCTAAATGGATAAAATTACATCCTTGATTTTTTGTAGATCTTAGGACAAAAAACATGATGGCATAGTTAGTTTTGGTTATGGTTGGGTGATCAAAGGTGGATGACCTTGACTAGGGTACAAGGAAGAATAGAGTATTATGGAATGTCAGTTTGATGGACCAATCAATCAAGAATATGAATTTGTGTATTGGGATTAGGTTATTGATACTACATGTATTATTGGTAAATATTCTAATTTGGATTTATAATATGGCTTTCAGTCAGAGGGAATTGAGGCTATGATAGAAGTATGTAGCCTATTGATTTTGAGTATGAATTTTTTTCCAACTAGTCAAACCTAACTATATAGATGGTACTAGCTATTGACTACATCACTGTCTTTGAATATGTGGCACATGTTGGGCAAAATAAAACTATTTCTTAATAGGTATTTACACTAAGTTGTCACCTTTTTGTTGAATAAAAACCTATTTTGAACTAGACACTTATTGGGTTTTTGGAATTTGGAATTGACTAATAAGAGCACTTTATTGATTAGACAATGTTTATAATGAACCCACTATGTGTTGTGTTAGTAAATTGGTATGTGTTTGTGGTCACAAAATATTAACCATCACCTATTGATATGGGGTAACATTCGCCACTTATTGGGTTAAAACATTGGGTAACACCTGGCTATTTATCCCCTATTGTTACATGCTTAAAGAATCAACTGGTTGAGATGAGTGGGATTAACATGTTATGGTTAGGAACTAGGAATTCCTACCCCCTATTATTATGAACCACTTGTAGTATTGGTAAGAGGTACATGTTTGTAAATTATTTTGTGGTGTATTTAACCCACCTTGGTCTGAATTGAGATACACTTGCACGTTATCCACTATATTTGGTACATGGTATTGAGTAGAAGCCATACTCACTTCCTTAGTGACTAGGAAATTGACCATGTCACCTACTAAAATACTTTTGGAAAATGGGTCGACACTCAAAATAGTATAACCCAATTATTCAACTGTCACTCTTGATAAAGGAGAGAACTCTATAAGTGGGGTATTTGATATGGCTATAGCATTGGAATTCCATGTTAGATTAAGATAAGTCTGATATGCTTATTGCATTTAAGTTATTATTCTAACATGGGGCCCTTTAATTTTTCAATCACATTAAAATATTGGTTTATAATGAGCATGAGTGATTAATGGTAACTAGTAGAGGACTATTCAATGTGTTTGATTTAAGGTACATTACTAGGTGCTCTAACTAGACTAGGTAAACTTTCATGGGGAAAGTCTGTCAAAAACTTAGCTCCTACGTCTACGCCCCTATCCAAAATCTCATCCATATTCTCAAGCAAGTGATGATAAAAAAAAGTAAGGTTCATATCTTTTTGGCATGGTGATGTAGTAGGGATATTTTTAAACTCATTCAATAACATATAACACATTAGCAAGGTATTTATTTATCTATGTTTACTACTAACTTATATAAAGAGGTGTACTAATTAGGTATTATTCTAATGGATATATCCCTCCTTCCACATATTGAGTAGTGTAAGGGGGATATAGATTTGTATCACAAACTACATTATCCCCATATGGGTCTTGAATAAAGGGATCATTTGTGACTATGCTTTTATAATCTATATTTTACATGGTCCCAATATGTGTGTAGTGATGCATTTCTAAACCCTAACTAAGATATCATGAAGAAAAGGTATAATTCACACAAAACACTCAAAACATGGTCTAAAATATTGGTCTATGATTTCAAACATATTTAAACTTGGTTTAAATAGAAAATTTGGTCTATTTCTATAAATGGTTTAAACTTGGTCTAGAATAAATCTCTTATCAAAAAATATCAATGAAAAATTTGGTCTTAAATATCTTGAATATTATAAGGTATTTCACACAAATGGTTAAAAATGCATATTTGAATCTTGACATTGGAAAAGTGTTCCAAACAAATATAATCTAGGTATAAAAAAAATGATAAGTGTTAGGTCCTTTGTCAAAAGACACAAAGCTAAAATTAAAAAGTCATGAACTAGATCTAAAAAGTTTAAAGTAATACTTGGCATTTGGTAAAAAGGCACAAAGTTAGACTTTGAAATAAACTAGGTCAAGGTAAAAACTTTCAATTAATCTAACTCTAAGGCAAATCATTTGAAACACTTGACTCAATCTTAGCACGTAGATTTCAAAACCAAATTAACATTGTTATAAAGCATTCACTCTAGGAACATGCCTAAAACTAATCTAGAAATTCAATCTCAAGTAATAAAATAAGAGAGATGATTAAAACATTCAAGCCCAAGTGATAAGCAAGGCTCTAGACCAAATTCTAGGCCAAAACTCAAACATTCAATGAAAATTCTACTTAACAATTCTTATAAAAAATTATACTTAAAAATTATTATAAAAAAACTATCAATGAAAAATTCTTATTGAAAATTCTACTTCAAAATTCTTATCAAAAACTATTAATGAAAAATTCTATGGTCGAGTGCTGAGAGTTATACTTAAAAAATGAGTTTTGACCTTAGTTTAAGACAATAAATCAACTTGAGGCACATGGAAATAAACCACTTCCTAGATCTAGGCTAATGGTTTTTTAAATCAAGCAAGGAATCAATCCAAGTTACATAATCCAAAAGTTAAGAGGTAAACATCCGAGCCAAAATTAAGCAAGAGCTAGGTGTAGGCCAATCAATTTTGAATCTGAACTTCAAAAGACAAATTCTGAACTTGGTTTAAATGACTTGGAATTTTCAAATGGATAACATTCTAGACCCAAATGGAAAACATAATGACACCAATTTTTAGATCAAATGTATACATGATTTTGAACTTGGTTTGAAACAATGGCAAGGGTTTTTAGAATAAGATGGGTAACATGACAATTCTTCTTCAATCAAATGGTATGCCAATGGTTTTTGGACTCAAAAATCTAAATTAAATGATTGAGATGAAATTGTTTGTAATGATACCCCATTTAAAAAATTGACACATAAACATTTTGGAAAAAAAGCTCTTAAGGCAAAAAGTGTGACACAAAATGGGCAGAGTAACCCCTCTCAGGTCAAGGTGGGGTGAAAACACATGATGGTTTATGAATCATTTAAAAACAAAAAAATTGATTTTTTTAGTCTCAAAACACACATTTAAATTAAAATAAATAGAAATAGTACTAATGGCTCGTCTTATCCCTAAACTTTACATGAGTGTGTGTAGCTTTTGTCCAAGTTTCCATTGATATAACAATGTTTGTGAGGAATTAACTGTCAATCCAAAAATTAAATAATAGGTGTAGTTAGATTTTTATGCCCCCCTCTATATCTTAAACATTGGTACATGGCATGAAATTAGAGTGAGGAGCACTCAACATTTGTGAAAAAATTCTATGGTAAGTCAGGTTGACTAAATAAATCTTATAAGTTTTAAAATGCATTAGATGGTCCCATGTGTGGCTAACACAAGGATTCAATCATATCAATTGGGTCCATAAATTCTAAATTACTATGCAAAGGTCTTTTCCTTTGCATATATAATTCAATTATATACTTTTTAATGAAGTTTAATGTTTATCAAGACTTGACCTAGGTTCTCATTAGGAATGGATAGGATAGATGGTCAGCCCCCTGACAATGCTAATATCATGTGTCCTAATTTACATATCCCATTATGGATAGGGATTAGTATGATGTTGGGAGATGAAACCCAAGGTTAACACACCCATAAATAACTTGTGATGAGGTGATGAACTCTTACCCATAAGCCAAATGCAATAAAATAAATAAATGAAAAAGGGAAAGACTTTAGAGGTTATTTCTCAGTCACCCAAGTCACGCAACACTTAAGGAGAGCATACATGACATTATTTTTGATAATTTAAAGACCAAACACTTTTCATAACCTGAGTTCTTTAAAGGGGATGGGGACAGAGCATACATTCTATAGTTTTTGGTTTTCCACAAAGAATTTAATATATGAAACTTGAAACTAGCTATTACACAAAGAAGAAACAAAAATTGAAAAATCCCTTAAGATCTCTAACCAAAGTGTATGTTCTTTGTAATAGCACCAAACTTAAATGTGTTTGAAAATTTGGGCTGCTTGGCCTTTTTTTCACTTCTAAGTACTTTTAAATTCTTAAAATACAAAAAAAAAAAAGTTTTAAGCACCTTAAGTAAATGTAGATGAATTTTAACTTTTGTTCTAAATTTTTGATTTATGAAAAGGAAAAATTGTTTAAAAATCACTTAAGCTTCCTTTTTCTTGGCTCAATTTTTTGAAAATAAGGTTATTGGATTAATTTATGCTTAAGCCAAGGTGAAAATCCTATAAGTTAGCTCAATAAGACATAAAAATTAGCTCTCTAGATCAATTTTATAGTTACATAGTGACTGTGAACTATTAAATTATCTAGGCATATAAAAACATAGAAACCCATAATGTAACATAGACTTACCAAGAGAGATTTGTTAGTTCTTAAATAATTTATCAACTTATCTCCATAATTTTAGACTTCAACTCACCCATTTTGCAACTGTGAGAAAAAACCTATAGAAAACACATAAAATAGAGAAGTGTGGTTTCATTATTCAATAATTATTTGAAAGTTATACATATAATTTAACAACTTAAAAAGATCATTTTTCCAACTATAATAATGATTTCAAAACTAAAAACATGATTTCTCTACTGTAAATAACTTTTTCACAACTTATGAATAATTTCACAATTAACAATAAAGCAAAATAAAATTTGTTATTCCTATAGGGTGAATTCATAGTTTGCCTTAAATTTTTCAAAACTTTAGGCCTTGAATTCATAGTTTAGTAGTGCTGATCTCAAACAAAGATGATTTCAAATTTATTCTTGATGATTTCACTTTTCTTCTTGCCAAATTCAAATTTTCATAGGAAAGAATTCATAGTTTCATAGTTAAAGGCCAAACATGGAAAAGTTAGATAAAAATAAAGAAAGAAAGGTCTAAAATGAATGATTCTTAGCTCTAATGAGGTCCAAATATGCTCTCATTAAGAATGTGGGATGTGTGGTCCCATCAAGCATGCTGTTATATGAGATATAAATCTAAGAGGGGATTTAGTCAAGTGTTAGTATGATAGACATCAATAGAAACACATAAATAATTCTAACACCTCAGGCCTAGCCACTGAAAGATCACGAGAACAACACAATTTTTAAAAAAAAAAGACAAAACAACTATTATTCACCTTCCTTGTGAGAAATAATTTCACATTAGCCTTTGAGGAATGTGCTTAGTTGGGTGCTCAAAGAATCATTGATAATGGTTCTCCTTGCATCATTTCTCCTTATCACTTTGGCTTTGTTTTGTTTGGCTTTAGCAATATTTAGAAATATATCAATAATTTTACATTATAACATTTCAATAAATATTTGTCTCTCAATAATTCAACATTATAACTTTGGCTTGAGATCTTTTTTTATAATGGCCTTACTACTTCTATTTATAGGTTCTCCAACTAACTCTAACCCAATTGCAGTTAGGTTACATTTAATTACAATTATGTTTAGTTTAACCCTAGTTAAGTTAAGGAGTAGACAAATAATTAATACTTGGGATAGAGATCCCATTTATTAAGCATGACTCTCCATTTCTAAAGTTATTACTTTAATGGATATATTTCCAATTCCTTGACTTTTAGGATGATAACATCATCATGACCTAAATTTTATTGGAATTTCTTTAAAAAAAATTAATATTCACTAATTACACATGGAAATTTTACTTAAAAATTTTATTTCATTTACTTTTTTTATTCATTATTCTTAGCATTTTTGTATTTTAGGAACTGTTTAAGTGCCTTACTTAATGGGTCAAAAGGCTAATCTATCAATTTTCTAGGTTACAATTTGATTAGAGATGAATTTGTGAGAGGTTATTATTATGTATAGGATAATACCCCAAATAGGGATGCCACAACATGATTATGGGTACTAATGTTTGATGTGTGGATTAAATTAATTCATTTAGTGATTCGTAGGCTTTATTAACACTATCTGGTAAAAAATCAATTTGAAGTCTAGTTAGAACACAACTGTAGCCAAAATGAGGTGTCTACAGGGTTTTATCCTTCTTCAAAATTTTATTTGAAATTTCTATATTTATTTTTTAGATATGATTTAGTGCATGAGAATAACTTAAGGAATGCTTAATTATATCTTTTCTATAGGCTTTGTGCTTGATTTATTTTATATTGGGTTAAAAGTTAAAGTCCTTATAGATTCCCTTATTAAATTCCATGCCAATCCCAATCCTTTGGATACTTTGTTGAATGTTCCTAATTATTGATGTATTACATATGAATATCTTATGGCATATCAAAAATAGGTTCAACCCTCTTATTTTTCATATACCAATGATAATGAAAACACTAATGATGAAAATGTAAGTATAAATGAACCTATTAATGATCATATCTTTCTTTCATATGATTATGAGTGTAACAATATTCCTCTCAGGTATGTGGATCCTAGTTCTCCTATTTCCTCACTTTTCAAAGGTTAAGGATATACAAAATAAAAAATGATAGATTTTGTTATTACATTGAATAAGGATGATATAATAGATGTTCAATAAATTAGCATCTATGATGTTGTGAGTTAAAACATTACATACATACATTCTAATTATGTAAGTGTTGAAAAAATTGAATTCTCTACTCCTCTTTCTAATGTTGTAAATGTTGAAAGAATTTAATGTGCCTCTCCTATTTCCAATGATGGAGATGTTGAAGAAATTGAGTATGTGCCTTATTTTCAAAGTGATGCTCATGTTGAAAATATTATCCCCTCTTTGGACCATTCAAATTAAAATATTTAAATTACTTATCTTTATCTAAATATAAATTATAAATATGAATGTATTACTTCCTCTCCCCTCTCGCTTGATTGGTAAAATGCAAACACATGTGCAAGTCCTAAAAAAGTTATTATTTAAGATATATTATTTGGAGATATAGTTAACTTGTCAAGCACATTTTTTTCATATATTTAAAATATAAAACCATATAAATCAATAAAATTAAAAGTCACATTACATTCTCTCTCCCTTGTTTCAAAATAAAAAATAAAAGTAAAAATTACATTTATCCCTCTCTTAATATTGTAAATGAAGAATAAAATGTTTTATTTCTTCCCTCCTTTGCATTTCATAATTAAAAATACCATATGTTCATAAGTGACATTATTTATTATCCTCATATGTTACATCACAATTTTAAACTTCCCAAAATAATGATATCAACCTTTGTGTTATTCAAAAATACGTAGTTGCCTTTATACCTAATTTTGAAAAATTAGGTGATGTTACAATTTTAGAATATGGTAAAGAATCCATCATTTATATGTTTCATATGAATGGTAGTTACAACGTCTAAGAAAACATTCAACCTCTTTACCCATATACACTTGTGATATGCTACCTATCATGAATACTATGGGAGATCCTATATAACATGTGAGTACCCTTAAGTTGCAAGTTTATTATCATGAGCCTAACTTTGAGAAGAATGTGTTTAGGGAGAAACACCTTACTCGATATGTGTTTGAATGTACCTACCATTTTAAATTTATCATTCCTAAGTTATCCACATTAAATTGTCAAGGATATCCTATTATTCACTTAAAAAAATATATACAATATTTTAAACATTTGGCTAAGGATGGATGCTTGCTATTAAGGGCTTTCCATATAAGTTTAGATAAAGATGATCTTGATTGGTTTTATAGATTCCCAAATGGTTCCTTATCCATATTTAAAAAACTCGAATATATGTTCTTATCCCATTTTCATTGATATACCTTACCTAAGTTATCATTGTAAAATTTTCTGGTATTAACATAAAATGAGAATGAGTCCATTCGAGACTATGTTATCAGATTTAAGGATATATTTTATTCCTTAATTTATGCCCCATCATATTTGGAAGTATAATCTATATTTTGTAGGTTTATTCTTTATCCACTTAGATAAATATCATTTCATAAGCCCTTTAATTCATTCAACACTTTATATTGGGATGTGCATAAATATGCATTTGATTTAATAAATACAAATCCCAAATTATTTATTTATCCACCCGAAATCAAATAAGGTAAAAATAGAATTTCTAAGTAAATAAGCAACCCAAGCAAGGTCATGGACCACTTCAAAAACCTTCTTCAGAACCATCAGTGCATACCAAAGAATAAATAATAAAGGTTTTAAACAAAGGAAAGGAACATCCTTACAAATTACTTCCTATAGTTAAACCATATGGCTTTACAAAAATGTAACCACTTAAATTTGATTGGTATTGAGATAGACCACATGATATATTGTACACACTATTAGATAAATGAATGATACAAATGCCTCCTAATTCTCATCATCAACAATAAAGATTTGAATGGGTAAAAGGACAACACTTTTTCCCTTACCATGTTATAAACGGGCATGAAGATAATGATTATTTTTCTCTAGATCAAAAGCTTACATAGTTATATGATCAGGGAATTATTGCATTATGAAAAGAGATATCTAGACCTAATTCACATACTTATTCCATAGGTCCTTCTCATATAATTGATACATCCCTTCCTATTATTTTTGAGTAACACATGGTCAATTGACCTTTGTAGAGGATGACCACTTGTATAAATCTTTCTCCTATTCTACCCTCTATTTGGATTTGGTATTCCCACACTGATCCCACCAAGGAACCATTAGTTGATCAATTTCTTGGTACAATGGAATGTGGAGAAAGTATACTTTCACAACATATTTTGGTACCTAAATGAATACATATAGTTTCATAGGATATTTATATAGATATAGTAGAATCAATTATATAAATAACACTAGTAGTTATATTACCACATGATCATTACAATCGAGCTTTCTTATTTTTTGACTAGGCTTCATTTTATATAATGATTACTTTATTATCACTAAAATTACAAACTTTATTAAATTGAAATATTTTATGCAAACCATGCAATGAATTATATCCAAATATACATCATGAACACAAATTTAAATAAATATGTAAAAGGAAATAAAGAGTTAAATAATGCATATGCATATGAAGAAAAATAAACCATGTGAACATCATCATATATATAAAGTTGGTATCAATTTTATACAAATAAAACCATAAATCATATGTTAGGGGTATATCCCTAGGGGTATACTCTTCATCATTATTAATTTCCATAACACTTACATCCCTTGATGTAGAGGCACTTAGGTCCAAACTAGATTCATGTGAATGAGATAACTCATGTTCTATCTCCTCATACGATCATATTATGTGTAATATCTCCTCATGATCATGTTTTAGAGTGTCATACTAATAAATTAGGGCCTACATAATATAAATGGAACTACACTATGGGAGATATTATTGATCGAGATCTACACATAACTCTTCATGTTTATGGATGGGGTGTGATATGTGGCCACAACCCTTGATATAGGATCAAATATGAAATTATGGTCATCTAAAATGTCAAAAACCCTCTCAATGAAACCCTTATTGGATATATTTATGGGTAGACTCTGTATAAGGACCTACATCTCATGGTCTACCATGGTATCCCACTCCTAATTTCTTGAAATAATAAGATATAGAATATAATTTACTTACTTATCTCATACAAAATTCTATATCGCATTGAATATAAAATAAAATTATGATACTTAAATGTGGATCTATCAGTTGCCTCATCTAGGGGTGTTGGTCCCATAGGAACACCACCACATGCATCTCCTCCCATGCCTCCTTATGTTGCAAGTATGGAATTAGGTGGGGAAACCATAATTGGGAATAATAATGGATATGAATCCCTTACCCACCATTTCATATATACATTAATACATCTTACATCATCCCCTATAATGAGGGGAACCATAATATCTATCTCATCATAAATATGAGGGTCTAGATCCATTGGTGTGAATGTAGGACTATCACTATGCATATGCCCACTCCATATTGTATGATGCCATGGGTATGCCAATGATGAAACTTTATTATTTATACTAAACTACCATATAACATATTCTTATTGAAAAAACTTATAAACATTGGGAAAGTAGTCAATGAACCAAAAGCTAAACACATCTTCTAAAGTTCATGCCCATCTTCATGCTAACCTAAAAATGTCCTATATATATGCCATGTAATCTTATCCATTATAAACATATCAAAAATAGTGTGATAATCCATCATGGTATGTAGTCTAACATGGGGGAGTACCCACCAATTTGTAAATTTATTTAAATGGGCACACCCTGCTAAGGGTTCACCAACCAGCCACACTAATACAATGTGCTCATAAGCCTAAACATGTAACAAAGTCTATAATCTAATACAACCACCTCAAATATCTAAGGTAAACTTATAAAAATGGGATAGTACTATACAACCCCAATAATATATGGTACCCTATAACTCAATATGTCATATAATAAAATACATGTGATATGAAATCACCACTATACCACCCTCCACTACAATAACATAAGACAATAGTACACAAATGATCTTTTGAAATCATAAAGCATCACCTCTAATAAGGATATTAATATAAATCATGATAATTAGATATGCATATAGTGCCTTTTAGATAGTGAAATATACATGGGACCATTAAACTTAACCAAAACTAACATCTCTAGTAACTTTTGTTCTATTACCTTTGATAGGCAAATGAAAACTATGGTACACATCTTCCAAGGTAACATTCATATCCTGTATCAAGATCTAGAACATGAAAGTATTTAGGTTCCACCTCTGAACTAGGGTTAGGATGAGGTAGATTTCATATGGGATCTATCCTAAATGGGCCACTTGGCCCAATCCATCCTAATCTATTGTCACCCAATCAGTCACATCTAGACTTAGCTCTGTCAATGTATAAAAATATCTCACATGCCATAATTATAAAATAAGTATATCCTTATGCAACCACACAAGATAAAAAAAAGTTTTATCCATTATATCAAAATAATAACATGTGGGTTTTATAGTAAAAAATCAAAACTATAGATGGATGGAAGTGTTGGATGTTTTCATCCAAAATCTGGACACTAATGTTTAGGTACCAATGATATTGTCTAAAAACTCATATTTTAGTGTTTTTTGTCCTTTTAAAAAAACATTTGATTTATCATAGGGTAAGATACCTACCAACTCATCAAAATCTTGGATGAATAGGGTTGTTTAGAGCATATCAAATCACTATGGTCATGATGCTCTACTTTATGGCATTATATTTATGTACTCAAAGATCAAAAAAAAAAAATTAACTAAATTTAAATTTATACTAAAAACCCCTAACATAAAACTTTTATAAGAACTTTGAATGCACATATCTTGAGTACCAATTGTCCAAATTAAAAATTGTGAGTTACGTAGGGCTCCAAGGAATGAGTCCTTTCACATTAGATAAAATTTTGAAAGTTTTAAATAAAAATTAAAAATAACCTAATTTTTTTTCTTACACATAGATGATATTCCAAATCATAAGTTTTATAAAAAAAATATTGCATTCTCATGTACCAACCTTGCCAGGGTAAAATTGGTTACTATACACCTATATACTAGGATTAACATTTTTTCCATTTGTGATGACAAGACTAGAAGATTATATTTTCCATCATCCCAAAATGTGGGTCATATTAGTTGGTGCATGTCATAGAGACATAGATAGACCATATTCATAGTTTTGGATTCATTGGGGGCATGTTATGGGAACATTTCCTCCACATTTATTTAGCATTTGGCATATCCATATATAGTGGGGGAATGTTTTGGAGACACATCCTCAATATTTTTACATAATTATCATATTTTAGTGTGGGAATGTTATGGAAACCTATCCTCTATGCTTATGCCATTTTAAAACTCTTCATACCTTACTCACTACATGTGATTTAGATACATTTTTGGGTCGACATTATATACGTCAGTATTATCATTATGCATATAATAAACAATAATAGTGATTATACTAAAGTAAAAGGTATAGTCTACATAGACAAATTTATTCACACTAGATATGATAGAGGGTATTAACAAGGGTTCATTCCTTTTATTTACTCAGACATTGACCTATCTTCCAGAGTATCAAAGATTTTGATCACATTATGGATTTTTATTATATCATGGATATTATCACATCTGGATTGACACCTAGGTTAGACTATTATAGATTTTTATTTGAGCCTAATCTATCTATAATGGTTGGTTCTATTTATATACTATAGTGTTTAGATCATATTATCTCACTAGGTTATGCACTCTATTTGTGTTAGTTGGGAAATGATACTCTTGATGGATGAAACACCACTCTTCAAATTTTAATTTGGGGGCATGATCATCTCCCAAATATCCACGTCATAGATATAGGACCACCAAGATAAAACTTAGTTGACCACTTATAAACTCACTCATCTTATTGGTCAGATATGGATGAGGTTTCAATTCCCATTTTACTTCTCAAGTATTCAACATTTTAGAGCCATTATTACATAACACATACACGTGTATTAAATCCATTCTCTTTCTTTATGTTACTTTATATTATTTCTCATATATAAATTATACACATTGATTACTTTGTGACATGTTCTTGAAAGTAGGTGATATTCAAATGAAAGGTACAAATATAGCTCAAGTAAAGGTAAGTTGTGTTTTACACACCAAGATACACATTTTATTTTCATTTAAACTAGTAATGTAATCTTCATGTATTACTATATTAAATGCGGGGGGGGGGGGGGGGGGATGTAGATACCCACATTTGGCATAAGCACAATTTCATAGCATATTTTCATAACTTTTGCATGTATAGGTCACTTGACTAATAGTTATATATCTAATGGCATGGTCTCATATGGACCTCCTCAGTTCCATCTTATTTCATTTTCTTTATCTTCCCCTTTAGGCCTATATGTTTTCAAATTAACTCTTTTTCCAATGTATTTTAAATATCTTGACTTATGTTTTTGGTTATTCTTTATTTTTATCCTCTAGACACATGCATCCATGCTAAACTCTTGTGTGAACACAAGTGTCCAATTATGATTCAAATGTCCAAACTTATCTTTTTATATTTTTATATGATTTTCACTTTTATGATTATTTGATTTTCCCCTTATGTTTATTTTAATGTTAGATTTTCATCTGCCATTGGGTCCTAATTCAAAATCAAGAGATACCTATACAAAGGTTATAGTCTAGTTACACCACCTAACAATTTTATCAACCAAGTTTCTAATTAGAAAGTAATTAATATTCCAAGTTTTCAAATAGCATTACATTATTGAATTGAATGTCTAAATCATTCAAAAAAGTCAATCTACTCTTGCATTACTTATACCAAGGGTTATAATAGGATAAAGAGAATATTGTTTCACAATCAAAATTTTCACACACATGCCTAGGAATGAGAACTACATGTAAGTTTGAAGCCCTATTCTGAATACTAGATATGTAGGTATCACTTATGCAAAAATCAAGGTTTATATGGTTAGCTTAACTCATGTGATAACACATTTTATACCAGGTTATAAGAAGAAAAAGATAAAGGGACTAGGTTTTGGCTTGTTGGTTAGATCATACACACAGGTGGACACATTCTAAAGGACCAAAAAAACACAGATAAAAACAAAGATTCAATATAAATTTGGATCTAATTATACACATAACTTGGATTATACATGTGTCAAATATAGTCATGTGTATCATTGAAACTATTTGGGATAGGTGCAAGTGTCCTATGGGTAATAACAGTTATATCACTGAGTGAACAAATCCAAAACTTTGATCACTCTTTGAGATGATTCTAGATCACTGTCATAATCCATAATAGAAAAAAAAATAATATATGTTTTTCCTATCCCTTAGTTACCTTATATGGTTTTTTTTACTGCACATATGGGAGTAGAAAAATTTATATAGTTTGGCATATATTGCTAAATTTTAAACATTATCATATTGGATTCAAATAATTTTATTTGCTTAAGTGTGTTTGTGTAAAAACATTGTCATATTGGATTTAAATAATTTTATTTTTTTAAGTGTGTTTGTGTAAAAACCCAAATAGAATAAACAAGAACATTCCCAAGAATTCAATGCATGTTAAAAAGGAATATCTTGATATGTATGTTGTCATAATTTTAATGGATACGCAAGTGTTCAAAATGGGAACAAAAATAAAGGAGAAATGTCTTATGTAACATAACAAGAAACATAAACAAAGGAGCTATAATAATTCCAATGTAAGACAAGAATAAAACATAAATGTAAAACTTAGAAGAATATGAAGAAAATAAAGAATTCAATGAAGGAAGACACCTTAAATGCACAATATATGGATGAATACAAAATAAAAATTAAAAATATGGTATATTAGAATGTAACAATGATTCGTAAATCGTATTTACCCCTTAGGTTTTTTTAAACTAGTTTACAGATGGATATAGAAAAAAGGCATTTAAATTTATGATCAAATTGAATCAATAACTGTTAACATTGAATTAAAAAAATATATGAATGTTTTCAATGTTCATTCATTCCAATTACACCTTCAAATGATCATTATCCACTTATATGATTTTTATTATAATTATCACAAACTGATAAAATATGTTTTTTCTAAAAATTAAACTTGACTGATTGAATGCAACAAATAAATAAGAAATCATAATGCAAAATCATAATAAATATGATACCATAATTATTTATAGAGTTTATAAATTAGCCACATCTTTAAGTTCACTCAAATTGATCCATTAAAAATTGATGGCAACTACAAATGGAAAACTTACAGAACCATAATGGAATTTCAAAACATGAAAATTTTCGACATCAGACCTTTAGAAAACTTTGACAATTCTCAGTAATTGTCCTCTATCTTCCACTTAAAAAATCTCTTCTTGGCATTCTACATCAAAGCATCACTTTAATCACTCAAAAATACATCAAATGAGTACCAAATTGGGAGAACAAATATATCAAAAGGAGTGTTTAAAATTTTTGAACAACTTTCTAGTTTAGCTTAAGATCTACAAATGCCTCTAGATCATCTAAAAATGCCAATTTCTACAAACTACTCCTTATAAATTATTATGCGATCATTTTCAATACCCAGTACAAATATAAATTTGTGTCTTTTATAGAATTTTCAAATGTGTGGTGGAATAGTAATTCCACTTAACCATTTTTCCATTGGTTACAAGTTCAAATCCCATGGTTTATTTATTCCAACCACCTAGAGATAGATTTACCATGTAATATCCCACATGCATTGGTTTATAACTTAACTTGAGCCTTTATAAAGATTGTCATTGGTGAATATGATGTAGTTTAGGTCATGCATCAAACCATTTTTCTTCAAGATTATCCCCCATACTAAAATTGGTTGGTTGAGCTCAGTTTAGAAGATCCATGTGGAGATTAACTCAATCTTCAAGCTCAATTTAGAACTTGATGAGTTAGTTCACTTAGATTTGGTTGGAAATCAACTCAAGTTGGTTGATTGAGCTATAAATGCTAATATCAAACTTAACATAGAGAATGAGTGACTTATAAAATACATGGAATTATTTAATAATTTAGGATTATTAGTCTCACATGTAATGTATAAACAATATAGAGGCATATATATGAAAAAACTATAATAATGGTAACATGAAGTAATGGAGGCAAAGACACTCATCCATAAAAAGAGTGTGTTGACCTTGTCTGAGATTCCCCATCCAACAAATAGTGGGCCCCAATTATCTGGACATGAGTGTTGAATAGCGAAGGTGAAAATTAAATACCCTTTACCATTGCACTACCCCATGTCACACATTTATTGGTCCACTTGGAAAACATTTGATTATTGACATTTTTTTTCAAACTTTAACCAATGATATCTAAAGCATATGATGCCAGTTTTACACATTCTAATAGGCATTATAAATCTCTCAAAATGCTCTTTAGTATTGTACTATTTTTAAGAGATCTTGGAAACTTTTAAGGATGAAAAATTGTCCAGATCAAACCTCCCCATAAAGAATATTTTGGTCCCAAAAAGTCCAATCACTCACTGAATCTAATAAATAGCTCCCTACATCACACCAATATAATGAAACCAAAATATATCATAGTGGTGAAGATTTCCAATATTGAAATGCCATCATAGAAATAGATTAGTTCAATTAGACAATAAATGCCAACACAAGAGGTGATGTTCAACTAAATCTGTATGATTCAACCAATACTACAGATGCTTAAATTAACCAGTATGAAATGACAACCAAAATGCCAATATAAATTGGTTGTTCACTGACCCTATAAAATTATCAACTCTAGAAAATATCACTAAAACTTATCATTGTAATGATTCAAAATTATTTTTCACAATGCCTACAAAGAAGGTCAAAGATAACTAAATCCTTAAAATTACTAGTGAAATAAATCTCTATCCAATGTCACATTGGGGATAGAAGCAAACTATGGCATAAATACCACATCTCCAAAATTGTGAATCTACCAAACATTGCAAAATGATCACCATGTATAACTTACATCCTAGTTTGTTAGTGTAATAAATGTACACCCTAATTGTAAACACATTTTATAGTTACAAATAAATGCCTAAAATGATGGAATTGTAAAATGTGCAATTATCATGCATGGTTACAAAAAAATTATATAATCACTACAATTGTAAATAGTGAAGCTTCTAAGCATTTGTATAATGTAAATGACTACATATATAGTAAAATGCAAGTTTTCCCAAAATAGGCATACTAATCATGCCCCATACAACCTATATATTCTTCTATCTATTTTCAAACTAAAGTCTTTCCAAAACCATAAATATGAGAAAACAATCCAAGTATGATAAACTTGTCACTCAACTTTTTCTGTAGGGTACTCCAAATAAACCAAATTCAAAGCTAAAATCATATGGGAATATCTTCAAGTTTAAACATGAGTTAAATCATTTACCAAATGCATCAATAAATCAAAACTTTTTAAGAGATTTCAAAATAGAGCTTAGTAAAACCACAAATGTGAGAAAGTAAACTAAGAATGATATAGTTGTCTCAAAGTTTTTCTCACTACTGGTAGCTCCAAAAATAAAAAGTATTTCTTTTAACCTCAACAAAATCCTGAAACTACTTTAAACATTTGCATGCCAATAAACAATCATAGCTATACAAACATGAAACTAAGGAATTGCTTACCAACCCACTTTATCACATTTTATTGTTTAGGTGTTTTAATTTCCTCAATGAATGCCTAGTTATCTGTATGGGTTATTTTTGAAACTATTGGTTTTAAAATATTTTTATTTTGAATAAATCTCCATTGTTGTTTTAGATGAAGATTCCAACACTTATTAACCCCATGACCTTTCCTATATTGTAAGTACAAAAACCTTTCTCCTTTCTTTTAGGAAACTTTCCCAAACTTCCATTCTCTGAACACTACCTAGGAGAGTGGTCTTTCAAAATCTTACCCAACAAAAATTTCCTTTTCCAACACTTAGCTACACAATTGTTAGACAACCCACAAAAACTTCACGGATGAATATACCAAAAATATTTTGTACTATTATCAAAATGAACGTTGGAATATTTATGTTGTTTAAAAGAATCAACATTACTATCAGTATGATTAGAGGAAGTTTTTATACCTTTTATGGGTGATGGTTTACACCTTTTTTGTGTGTGATTTATAAAACTTGAAGGTTTAACATTTAAATTGATAAGTTTCTCACTAACACTATGATAACTCTACCCATCACTATGAGATACCAAAGTCTCATTATAAGATTTGATAGAATGAAAACTACCATTACCTTTCATGGGTTGTGGTGTATGTCTCTTCCTTATAGCTTAAAATAACTTGGAGCATTCACCTATTTCAATTCTATCACCAAAATTAAATCCCAATCCTGCATGGGAAGGTATATCCTCTATTTGAATGGGGTTAGCAGTGCCTTGGCCATCTTTTGCAAGACCCTTTCCATTAAAACCCATTTTAAATAATAAATTTTAACCTATACTTATAGTGTGTTGTTCAAACTTATAAAACCCATTTTCATTTGATTTAGAATGGGAATAATTTTCAAAAACATTTGGTGATGTACTTTCAGTGTTTTTCTTAGATTCACTACATGAATATGTGAGAGAGAAAGATCTTATTTTAAAAATAGACTTATTTTTCTCCTTTGTGTCACCACTAGTTTGAAACCTTACTAAGAGATCATCCTTGGATTTCAACTTAGTTTTCAAATTTTCACATTTTTATTCCAAGGAATAATACATTGGTCTTCGGAGAGAGTTCTCTTCCTAGATCTAGCAGTTATGTTCCTAAAACTCATCAAGCTTCTCATGTGTTGACATATTGCCCATGGTTTTTTATCCTATGAACAACCTGTACTTCCAATAGTAAAAATGGAGTAAACAATAATTATAATGTTTGAAAATAATATAATTAAACATTGATACTATTATCAAACACAATTAAAAAGCAAATCCTATAGTCAAACCAATCTGATACCAAACTGATCCGTAAACTTTATTTACCCCTTAGGTTTTTTAACTAGTTTACAAATGGATATTTAAAAAAGGTATTTAAATTTATCATCAAACTGAATAAAGAAGTAGTAACATTTAATTCAAACTAAATATGAATGTTTCCAATGTTCATTCATTGTAATTACACCTTCAAACGATCATTAGCCACTTATATGATTTTCTTTTAATTGTTTTAAACTATAAAATATGATTTTTTGAAAGTTAAACTTGACTAATTGAATGTAGAAAAAAAAAATTGAATGCAAAATCAAAATAAAGACAATACCAAAATTGTTTATGGAGTTTGGTAATTACCTACATCTCCAGGTTATTTGAACTGATCCATTAAAAATTTATTGTAAGTACAAATGAAAAACATATAAAACCATAATGGAATCTCAAAACCTACAAATATGTGCCATTAGACCTTTGGAAAACTATCACAATGCTCAGTAATTATCCTCCACCTTCCTAAAGCACTTGTAAAATCTCTTCCCAGTGTTCTATGTCAAAGAATCACTTCAATATCTCAGAAATACATAAAATTAATACCAAATCAGGAGCACAAATATACCGAAAGGAATATCTCATAATTCTGAACAAATTTCTAGTTTACCCCAAGATCTAAAAATGCCTCTAGATTAACTAAAAATGCTAATTTCCAAAAACTGCTCCTTATAATTTTTACACAGTCATTTTCAATACCGAGTACAAATTTAAATTTGTGTCTTTTATAACATTTTAAAATGTGTGGTGGAATGGTAAGTACACTTAACCATTTTTCCACATGTTATAGGTTTAAATTCCATGGTTTGTTTATTCCAACAACCTAGCTGTGGATTTACCATGCAATATACCACATGCATTGGTTTATAACTCAACTTAAGCCTTTAAAAAGATTATCATTGGTGAATGTGATGTGGATTTGGTCACGTATCAAATATTTTTACTTTAGGCTTAGCCCCCATGACAAAATTGGTTAGTTGAGCTTGGTTTAAAAGATCCATGTGGAGATTAACTTGGTCTTTGAGCTCAGTTTAAAACCCGATGAGTTGGATCACTTGAATTCATTTGTAAATTGACTCAAGTTGGTTGATTGTGCTGGCAATGCTTATCTCAAACTTGGCATAGAGCATTAGTGACTTGGAAAATACATGGAATAATTTAATAATTCAAGATTATTAGTCCCACATATAATTTATAAACAACACAAAGGCATATATATGAAAAAAAAGTAACAATGATGATATGAATTAATGGAGGCAAAGGTAACACTATAAAAAAAGTGTGTCAACCCTCGCTGAGGGCCCCCAACAAAAAAATGGTGGGGCCCATTTGTCTGAACATAAGTCTTGAAGACTAGAGTTGAAAAATAAATACCCTTTTACCATTGCACTACCACGTGTCACATGTTGATTGGTCCACATGGAAATATTTTGATTGTTGACCTTTTTTTGCAATCTTTGACTAGTGATATCTAAAGCATATGATGTCCATTTTATGTATTCTAATAGGTTTTAGAAATATCTCAAAATGCTCTTCAGTATGGTAATAGTTTGGGAGATATTGGGAACTTTGAAGGATGAAAATCCTCCAGATCAAACAATTAGTATTAAGATATAGGATAACATGGCTAACTAATGATCCCATCTAAAATATGATGTCTAGGATCAAGGGAGTTAGATGTGTCACCATAAGTATTAAAAACATATTCATGAGTTATATAATAAATTGATCATCATCAAATAGAGAGATAGGTGTTAATGATATTTAATATGCACATTAAATTCTTAAAAATCATGTGTAGTAATTAAAATGTGTCTTGACATAGTTGAAATATTAGTATGTGATCTAATAGGAACTAATACAAGAGATTGTAGATCAATCTTAGGACATGAATGATTAGGAATTATATGTTGTAGTGGTGTAAATATAGGATTATTAACTATAGTATTTTTTATTTAAGAAGTCAAAACTATATATGAAAGTGTATTAGGAACCATGACTAAAAGACATGAAATAGTAGGAAATATTCCACAAGGTTAAATGGTCTTATTTTTAAAAAGCAGTTTAGGTAACATCTCATGTTTTTTATGAGGTTGGATAGGTAAGTCATAATATTTAACCTAATACTTTTTCATTAATCACAAACTTAAGGTAGTGATATGATTTATAAGGAATTTTAATCCTTTGATTTATTCATGGGTGTCTAAGTAATATATTGCATGTAGCACTAACTAAAAATATGTATAATCATAATTATAAGGTCTTAGGACCTATGGTGACTAATAATTTAATACCACTAATATGTGTCCATTTAAGACCATCATAATTTTTTTTATAGCATGGTTGTGCCTAGTAATTCATGTTGAGTATATCCTCTACTAGATAGAAATGGCATCATAATGATATTTTGACATGAACCATTACATACCATAATGTCATGTAATATTATAATGTGAATAAAAAAAGGATTTATATATTGAATCATTATTTTAATCATATTTTAGAATCTCATAGTCATGAAATGTAATATATGGTTTTTATTGTAAAAACTAGTGATGGTACCTAAAATGTTATCAATGACATTATCATTAGAACTCGTTAGTTGGTGTATATATGTATCCATGTGAACATTGTATTGTTTCTTAGTATCATGATTCCAAACATTATTGTTAAGTATTTTCAAACATTTATTAGGAATTGAAACATATAAATTCAATTAATATTATGACCTTCAACTAGAATCACACTATTATCAGTTAAATCATTTAGCTTACATTTAAATGAAAATAATAAATTAGTGAAATGAATTAAATTTATATGGTAATCATAATATTTATTTACATCATATCCTATAGGAAAATATCTAGAGGTATATAATTTATATCGATGAGGTAAATGTGGGTTTTTATATTCAAGTAGCCACATAAGTACTTGGTAAAGAGGTTTAATTAATATTTTGAGTTATTAAAGGTTTATAAAAGGTGGAAGGACAATCCTATCCAATGGTTGTATAATTACATTTATAATTTTGGCCTCATTCTTAACATGAAAAGTTGGAGCATCATTAGACTTAGTTTTGAGTGTTAATTTTCCCTAATATATAGAGGTAGTAGAGTTAGAATCATTAGATACATAATTTACCATATTTGCCTCTAAAATATTATTCTTCTAGGTTTTAACCATATGGAAAATCTCATCTAAGGATTAGTAAATGTTGAACATATCTTTTTATTTGAGTTGCTGAAACAAAATATACAATAAATTATTTTATAGCTTGGTATTAGGAATTTGATGAGATATTTTTATAAGTTTATTCTTGCATTTAAGCACATACTTTGTAAATTTTTTGTTATGTACTTATTTTAGTACATCAAGTTAATAAAATATGACCTTTTGGCTAATGTTTATGGAAAAATGAGTTATTTATGTGTCTTAAAATCATTAAATTAAGATAAAAAGACTACATGCAAGGCAAAAACCCAATCTAAGTCATTGTCCTTAGGTCTTATAGAGAATATCTTGGTCATTAATATTTCATCATAATAAAAATGAAATCATGATTAAAAAAATAAGATAAAAAATGATGTAAAGGATCACATTTTATTTTAATTTTATAAATCTAGGTACTACAAAACAACTAGGAAAAACACCTCATGAGTTATCTTGTTATGTAATATATATTTATAAGTAACCACATCACTAATATTTTAAGATCATTGGGAAAGTAACCTAGTTTAAATTTACATTTCATGGTTATATTGTTGAAATTAGCCATCCTTATATGTATTTTCATGTATATGAGCCACCTTATGATTATTTATAGTCACATATAATGTAACTTGAGTTTAATTAGTATCACTTGAGACCACCCTATCCCTACCTTAGCCCTAGACCTATCTTAGTGCCTCTTTCAATACTTATCTAGCTTTTGTGGAGTCTAACCCATCTTTAGATGTAACAAATATAGTCCTAGACCATCTCTTAGGCATCCAAACCCCTAGTGAACCATATTTTACCACATAGACACTAGTGTGGTCCTTTTAACACTAGTACACTATCTCTTTTCTCCCCCAATAGATATATTTCCATTTCTCAAGACACCTTTCAGTCGGTCTAGACCTATTCCACATCCTAAAAAGAACTTGATTAGTATATATACACCAATTTTATCCCTTTACCCACTAGATGGAAATAAAATACAAATACACACAAAAAATTTTAGAAACAATTATGTAAATCAAGGTTACTGATCCTTATTCTACCCTAATTATGCATATAAGCATCTACAACAGACCATAACTAATAATGCTTAGATTTATAATCTCAATTCACACTCAAATAGCTCAAACCAGAACTCATATTATCATTCAATTACACTTGTACCAAACACTTAGGAGGGATGAATACATTAGTATTGATCCCCTCTTAAGGTATTGGTATGCAGGAAACTCTCAACACAGTTGGGTGTTGAGGTCATGTCCAACCTATCTAGTTAACATCACACTTTTGCTACTTATGCTCTTAAAATACATAAATAACATGGATATCTAGGGTTTCACTTATAAATAAATCAAATATAGTGATATAGCACTCAATAACATAAGCACATGCATCTATAACTCATGTGAAGGTCTACCTAAAAACTCATAATCTCTATCTATAAGGGACATTGCCCTATCTTAGAGGACACTATCATAGTGCAATTCTATCTAGAGGATCACATTATTATCAAAAAATATTTTTGACTTTAGATTAGTGTTTATGATACCCTAACCAATATATATACTAGTTATTACCCTACCAAGTATTCATCTTAGTCAATTTATTTTTAAGTACATCTTTGTGTAATTCATTGCTATTTTTAAAATAATTGAATTAGGTTAATTATTATACCAATTAGTGGCTATAATTATTTCATATTTATTCCCTAATTTTAATATTCTATCACTTTAACAACCTAATTTTTTACATCCCATAATCCCCTTAAAATTTAAATCATTTGGTGAACCTAACTTTGAACATATTACTTCAAAACCCTAGTGTATTATTAGGTTTTTCCCTTCCTAAATTTTCCATAATTTACTCACTTTTTAGTTTGTACCCTTTCATCATGATTATCATGTTTGATGCCATTTTATAATTTTTGGTACAAAGTCTTATGGTTTATCTTGCATGCCTATTACCCACCATTTGTAGAATGATGCACATGTATGTTACTACTCTCATGGATCATGTTAGAACTCAACTTATTTCACACATTTGCCCACCTCATCATAAGCCCCCCTCTATGGAAAACATTATTTCATGGACAATTTTGATTTACATCTATTTAATACTCAATGATAAAGATCTCAGATGACTGCTTTTGTTCCTCCTCCACATAGACCTATTGATTATCTCTGCTCACATCCTACCTCTACTACTCACCCTCAATAGAAATTAGGATTTGTTGTTTGATTTTTCACAATATGGAATCAAATGCTTACTCTACATATATAGGGATAAAATAATCTCACACTCCATCCTTATCCCCAACATAATACAATGGGACCTACAAATAAACATTGAACATATGATATTGTGGATCAATTGAGAAATACACCAACTAAGATTTCTATATTGGAATTACTCCAAAAGTCAACCAAATTCAAATATATTATTTTTAAAATGCTCAAACACACCTCTTTTCCTCATGATACAAGGATATATTAATTTGCATATTGTTGTCCCCCAAAAATATCACTCATTTTTGGGACAACATTTGAACTATTTTGGTCCTACAGACCAAAATTGTCTCTTCCCTTTTTCAAAATTTGTCTTGGGCATTCAAAATTCCTCATTTTTCAAGCTTCTCAAAAATCTACAGACTCTACAGGCTTGAATCTATGGACTCTATAGGCTTCAATCTATGGACTCTATAGGAAGAGAAATCTACGGACTCTGCAGGAAAAGAAATCTACAGCTCTGTAGGAAAATAAAATCTATGGACTCTGCAGGCCAAGTTCAATAGGCTTCATAGGTTGATTTCTACCGACTCTTTAAGAAAGAAACAAGCTTTAAACACTTAGGTGATCTCAAAGTTGGTTCAATGACCAGGTTCAACCAAAAGATTTCATCGGCAAGCTTCTAAGCAAGGATTGAACCATTGAACCTTGAACCATTTTGGTTTAACAGGCTCAATAGGTTCAAAGGCTCAACATCAGTAGCAAGAGTTGAACCACTTCCAGGTTTAAAGACTTCTATAAGCAATTTCAATCAAAAGAACAAGTTTTCAAGGCTTGAACCATTGAATCATTGAACCGTTGAACCACTCAGGTTCAAGGTTCACAGGTTCAATGAGTTTGGTTTAACGAGGATCAAAAGGACTTAGCCAAATCAAAGGGAATGAACCATTGAATAGTTGAACCAAAGTTGGTTCAATTCAGTTCATTCAATACTTTGCTTCACTCAAGGTTCAATAGGTTCAATGCATTTGATTCAATGAGGATCAAAAAGACTTAGCCAAATCAAATAGAATGAACTGATGAACCATTAAACCAAATTTGGTTCAAAGGAGTGGTTCAATGCTTTGGTTCACTTAGTTAATTCATCAAACGGTTTAATGGCTTTTGGTTCAATCAAAGGGTTCATCAGCTTGGTTCAACGCTTGGTTCAATGGTTGGTTCAAAGCTTGGTTCAATTCTTGGTTTAAAGGATCGGTTCAATGCAAAAGTTTAAGAGAGCCTCCTAAAGGACAAGTGCCCTTATAGAGGGCACTTGGTTGAGAAAATCACCCTTCGAAAGGGTCATTTTCAAGGAAGCCGCAAAGGTAAGTTCTTTCAGAATTTTGTTTAAGGTAGTCAAAAGACAAAGGCATAATTCCTTCAGAATTTTTGTCTGAAGGAATTCCTTTGGACAAAAAGTCTGAAGGAATTCATAAAGGCTGTGGGAGGAAATCCCGAAGGAATTTTCGAAGGCCAAAGACAAAGCAATAATTCTTTCAGACTTTTTGTATATGGGAAAATGTCTGTAGAAAAATTTTGTGGGAAAATGTCCATGAGAAATCTCTGAAGGACTCCAAAAATAAAATGCTACCGAAGGACCCAAAGGGTAGGTGTCCTTGTGGGAGACTCTCAGCTGCCAAATTAAAGGACACTTCCCAAAGTCAAAGGGTCACCTTCCCTTCAGGAGGATGCAAAAGAAAAAAGCTGAAGAAAGCCTAAAGGGTGACGCACCCAAAGATGTCAAAGTCAAAAATAGTGAACTAGCCATTGGAAATTCAAATGTATTGATGGGTGTGCGAACATCAATTTTAAGGCTCATAAAATAGCTATTGATTTCAAAAAGCCTTAAAGAAGAGCAAAAGAACTTAGTGACCCATCAGAAGAAAGAAGCTTGAAGGCCATCTAAAGATTGCCTGAAAGGTAGATACCCTTACGAGGGGCTCTTCCCAACCCAAAGTGGATCATTTCTTAAGGCTCGAAGGGTACGTCCCCTCCAAGAAATATTAAATGACAAAACTGAAGGAATTGCTGAGGAAAGTGATGTGCCCACAAACGTCAAAGTTGTGACAATGAAATGGCCATTGATCCTTATAGTTTTAAATCTATGGACCTAAATGCATTCAAAGGCTTTAAGGCCAAGATTATTAGGAAGCAACTAAGGAACAGATGCATCAAATTGAATCTAGGACCCGATTCAATTAACCAAAAAAGGGGGAATGATAAAGAATGATCAGATCGCTAGGTGGACATTGAAAGATGCAAACTTTCAATAGTGTGACTCATTTCTCTGCATTGAGAAAAGCAAATGGGTAAATGCCCCTAAATTATAGCTTGTCTTCTTAACAAATTTCAATGCAACATGATGTGTTACTATTCTCGAGTCCTTCTTGAAGAGGCTATATAAGGGACTCTCTTTTATTGTAAAATGATCTCTCTCTGACAATCAAAAACAAAACTTTGCCCAAATTGAAAGGCATTACTGAGACTTTGAGCTCAGATTGTTGATCATATTTTGTTATTGGAATAAGAAATCAAGTGAATTTTCAGACTTTGTGCTTTGATATCTTTGTTGTTGGGGAAACTGTTCTTATGTCTTTTTACTTAATATATTTTATGTTCCTTTAATTCAACAAGCAGAATTAGTGAAAGTAGTCAGGAAGGTGTCTTGAAGTCAACTGTGGAGAGACTTTGTGCCCCCATAATTTCCTTAAGTGTGTTTTCTTTTTGTTTCTATGTAAAGGACCTTGGGACAACTTTGTGCCCTCATTGTCCTTCGTATCTCACTCTTGGGCAATTCAGGTGGAGACTTTGTGCTACATCTCAATTTGCTGGTTACTATGTCCTTGGTTACATTTTGAAATTACTACCAAGGAGATTCTTGTGGTTTTTTGAATGGTACTTCTAAAAGAAGAGGAGTGTTTTCTATCATTTCCCTTGAGATTTTTCATTTGATTTACACACATCATCTTTAAATAAAGAGAGATGGATGGTTTATCCTACCCTTGAGTATTATTTTCTATTTATATATATATATATATATATATATATATATATATATATATATATATATATATCATATCTATAGGTAACGTCCCCTTAATGAGAGGAGAGATTAGTCCCCTTTTGATGTGGTAAACCTACACATTTGAATGACCAATCTTCCTACTTTGGCTGATTAGACCTATTTTATTTATCAGTACGTTGATTGACAAAATATTCAACCAATAGTTTTTGGTAACTCCATTGGGGATATAACCCATTATTGTTATAACCTATCTATTATACTCCATTATGGAAGAATGAACTATTCCAGTGTTTTCTCATTGTTAAAATTTTCCTCCCAGCCTTGCACAATAGTTTTTGGTGACTTAGCTGGGGATATACATAATTTTTTGTAATTTGGAACCTCAAGTTTTAGATTGAAACATCACCTGTGTCTTACCCATTATCATTATAACCCTTATCCATTATAGACTTTGGAGAATCCATTTCATGTCTTACCCATTATCCATTTATATCCTTACCATCTTCCTCCACCTCTATTATTTTATTTGGTCTGCAAAACTAGAAATGATAGGAAAGAGTGCGCAGTTTGAAGCCTCAAGCCTCAGGCTGAAGCTGAGCCAGTCCTTTTCTATTTTTGTTCTGTAATCTAGCCACTCCATCTAGATAAGTTATCTCTATTTTTTTTAATTAAATCATGGTAGTTTGAGGCCCTTGGGGTAAATATTTTGGCCCACTCAACTTGACTTTACCTTTGCATGAACTCCCACACAGTTTAAGAAAGAATTTCCCCAAATTCTTTGGTGATGGGATAGTTTACCCTGATGAACACATTACAGCCTTCAACATAGCCTGTGGTGTTATAGTGGTGGAATTTGAAGATGTGGAAGTTAGGATTTTTGTGGAGACACTACAAGGTGCTGCTATAGATTGGTTCTACCATATACAAGCTAAATCAGTGACTAACTAGGATACACTTAAAGCCAAGTACAAAGTAAGGTTCAAGCCCACAAAAGATGCACATGACTTGTTGGCCCAACTCACTCAGATGAAGAAAGAGCCTCATGATCGTATGAGGGATTTTATTTCTAGGTTCAATAAGCTAAGGCACAGGATTCCCATGATCACCCAGCCAACACCTTAGAACCTCAAATGCTTCTTCATTAACTCACAACTACCTAAAGTGAGTTTTCTACTGAGATGAGCTGGCCATATAGACCTTGCTACTACTTAGGAATTGAATACTAAGGTAGAAGATGAACTTATCTTGGTAGGAAAGATAAGGAGAGACCCAAACAAAGGCAAACCCTCTTCATCTTTTGAATACTCACCCACAGTCACCATTGACCCAATGGTACAAAAGCTGGCAAATGAATTGCTAGCCTTGAAAAGGCAAATGGCACAAGGTATCTTTTGCTCCTCTATATAAAGATATACCAAGGAGGACATTCCCTAATCAGCCATATCAAGGCAATGATGCTAGAAGTCAAGGGCAACAAAATCATTTTCCTCCCCCATAGAGGAACTTTGCCCTTAAAGCACCTCCAACCAACTCAGTAGCTGGATATCTAAAAATAGAGCATGTTTCCTATTTCCAACCTGAGTTTAAGAAAGAAAATGGCACTGATCTCTTCAGGGAGGATCTAGAAGAATCAATTGGCAACTCCCACATTGGTTTCCTAAATTTCTAGGATGAACCCAGAAATGAAGGTGAAGCAGTTGAAGGATCATATGCAGTGTTTCCCAGGTCCAAGAACCAATCAGCCCAGTAGGATGACAAAGAGAACATAGAGGAGTAACCCCAACCAATAATTTCAATTAATGAGCAAAGAACCCCTCTTCTTTTTCAATCAAAGGACCCAGTGGTTGCCAAAGAAGTAAGTACATCAAACATCTCTGCACCTTCTACTTCAAATTCACATATCAGTCCTCCCCCTCCCAAAAACCAAATGGATGAACTCCCATCATCTCTTCCAAGTCCATCTCAGTCATTTGCCATGATTGATCATGTCAAGAAATCCAAAATTTAGATGATTGAGTTTGAATCCCTGCAAGCCAATCCTAAGTAATTAAACATTGGTGGAGAATCAAGTGTGGACTTGTCTGAGGCAAAAATTGTGGTTACCCAAATGTCAGCCCTTGCAACTCAAATTTTGTTTGAGCCTTCAGGTAGGGGTAATTAATTCTTGACCACATAAGATGCTCATGTCTCAGCTAATGAAAGTCCCATAGCTAGCAATCCAAGATTTCATCCAAACAAGGCATCAAAAAAATTGGTAGGGCATAGTACAAATCAAGAAGGACCTTCCATCTCTGATGAAGATAAATCTGATAAAAAATTAGCTTCTGATGAGGCTTGGATCTTTGAATTTGATGGCAGAAATTTTTCCACAGTTGAATGTGGATCTCTGTTGCTCAGATTGAAGACTGTTCAAGATAAAGAGATCAAACTCCTTCACACCAAAGGAGGTGCTAAGATGATGGTTTGTTAGGGGTCTGATGCTGACAATCAAAGCATGTGTTGGACTAGACTAGCAGAATAATAAGCTATGGTGGTGGACCATACTACTGTATTCCAAAGTCAGTAAAATAGACTCTTCATAAGGAGAGCAAGGAGTTATGGTTTTTAGTTTGAAAACCACATCCTGCCATGGAGCAAGAAGAAGAAAAGGCCAAGAGGAAGATGCAAAAAATTGGTTTGCTGGTGGAGAGCTCCATTTACTCGTCATCATTTTTGGGGGCAAAATGTCTTCTTACTGGTTTATCAGGATAGAGCACTATTTTCACTACCTCTCAAGAAGCAGCATCTGAAACACTTTAACTCTTGAAGTATCAGATCATTGTATCTGTATATATGTATATTTGTATAGTTTTTAATTCTATTTTTTTTTTTTTCCATTTTTTATGCCTTCCATTTTTGGGTAGCATGAATCCATATCCCAATGGCATACTTCAAGGCACTAGAGATTCTAGATTCTACTCCCCTCAATTCCTTTTTACAATTGATAGAAGTTCCCCTACTAGAGCCAACTGTTGTCCCCCAAAAATATCACTCATTTTTGGGACAAAATTTGAACTATTTTGGTCCTATAGACCAAAATTGTCTCTTCCCTTTTTCAAAATTTGTCCTAGGCATTCAAAATTCCTCATTTTTCAAGCTTCTTAGAAATCTATAGACTCTACAGGCTTGAATCTATGGACTCTATACGCTTGAATCTATGGACTCTATAGGAAGAGAAATCTATAGACTCTTCAAGAAGAGAAATCTATGGAATTTTTAGGAAAAGAAAATATACGGACTCTGTAGGCCAAGTTCAATGGGCTTCATAGGTTGATTTCTACAGGCTTTGTAGGAAAGAAGCAAGCTTTCAACACTTAGGTGATCTCAAAGTTGGTTTAATGACCAGGTTCAACCAAAAGAGTTCATCAGCAAGCTTCTAAACAAGGATTGAACTATTGAACCTTGAACCATTTTGGTTCAATGGGCTCAATAGGTTTAAAGGCTCAACATCAGCAAAAAGAGTTTAACCACTTCTAGGTTCAAAGACTTCTACAAGTAGGTTCAATCAAAAGAACAAGTTTTCAAGGCTTGAACCATTAAACCATTGAACCATTAAACCACTTAGGTTCAAGGTTCAATAGGTTTAATGTGTTTGGTTTAACGAGGATCAAAAGGACTTAGCCAAATCAAAGGGAATGAACTACTGAACCATTGAACCAAAGTTGGTTCAATTCAATTGGTTCAATAATTTGGTTCACTCAAGGTTCAACAAGTTCAATGTGTTTGGTTCAACAAGGATCAAAAGGATATAGCCAAATCAAAGAGAATGAACTGATGAACCATTGAACCAAATTTGGTTCAAAGGAGTGGTTTAATGCTTTGGTTCACTTAGTCAGTTCATCAAATGGTTCAATGGCTTTTGGTTCAATCAAAGGGTTCATCAACTTGGTTCAACACTTGGTTTAATATTTGGTTCAAAGCTTGGTTCAACGCTTGGTTCAAAGGAGTGGTTCAATGCAAAATTTCAAGAGAGCCTCTTGAAGGACAAGTGCCCTTGTAGAGGGCACTTGGTCAACAAAAGCACCCTTTGAAAGGGTCATTTTCAAGGAAGCTGCAAAGGTAAGTTATTTTAGAATTTTGTTTAAGGCAATTGAAAGACAAAGTCATAATTCCTTCAGACAAAAATTCTAAAGGAATTCAAAAAGGCTACGGGAGGAAAGTCTGAAGGAATTTCTAAAGCCCAAAGACAAAGCAATAATTCTTGCAGATTTTTTGTCTACAAGAAAATGTCTATGGAAAAAGTCCATAGGAAAATGTCTACGGGAAAGCTCCAAAGGACTCCAAAGATAAAAGGCCACTAAAGGACCTTGAAGGGTAGGTGTCATTTTGAGGGACTCTCGACTACCAAATTAGAGGACACTTCCCAAAGTCTAAGGATCACCTTCCCTTTGGGAGGATGCAAAATAAAAAATCCAAAGAAAACCCAAGGGGTGACGCACCCAAAGACGTCAAAGTCAAGAACAATGAACTAGCCATTGGAAATTCAAATGTATTTATGGGTTTGTGAATGTCAATTTTAAGGTTCATAAAATAGTCGTGGATTTTGAAAAGCCTTAAAGAAGAGCAAAAGAACTTAGCGACCCGCTGACAGAAAGAAGCTTGAAGGCCATCTAAAGACCACTCGAAAGGCAGATACCCTTGTAGGGGGCTCTTCCCAACCCAAAGAGAATCATTTCTCAAGGCCCAAAGGGTAGGTCCCCTTTGAGAAAGCTCAAATGATAAAGCTAAAGGAATTACCAAGGAAAGTGACGTGCCTGCAAACGTCAAAGTTTTGACAATGAAATAGCCGTTGATCCTTGTGTTTTAAATCTATGGACCTGAATGCATTCAAAGGCTTTAAGGCCAATATTAGGAGGAAGCAACTAAGGAATAGATGCATCAAATTGAATCTAGGACCTGATTTAATTAACTAAAAAAGGGGGAATGATGAAGAAGGATCAGATTGCCAGGTGGACATTGAAATATGCAAGCTTTCAATAGCATGAATCATTTCTCTGCATTGAGAAAAGTAAATGGGTAAATGCCCCTAAATTCTAGCCTATCTTCTTAACAAATTTCAATGCAACATGATGTGTTACTATTCCTAAGTCCTTCTTGAAGAGGCTATATAAGGGACTCTCTTTTATTGTAAAAAGATCTCTCTCTGACAATCAAAAACAAAAATCTATCCAAATTGAAAGGAATTATTGAGACTTTGAGCTCAGATTGTTGATCATATTTTGTTATTAGAATAAGAAAGCAAGGGAATTTTTAGACTTTGTGCTATGATATCTTTGTTGTTGCAGAAATTGTTCTTATGTCTTTTTCCTTAATATATTTTTTGTTACTTTAATTCAACAAGCAAAATTAGTGAAAGTAGTCAGGAAGGTGTCCTAAAGTCAACTATGGAGAGACTTTGTGCCCCCATAATTGCCTTTAGTGTGTTTTCTTTTTGTTTCTATGTAATGGACCTTGGGATGGCTTTGTGCCCTCATTTTCCTTCGTATCTCACTCTTAGGGAATTTAGGTGGAGACTTTGTGCTACATCTCAATTTGTTGGTTACTACGTCCTTGGTTACATTTTGCAATTACTACCAGGGAGATTCTTATCATTTGCTAAATGGTACTTATAAAAGAAGAGGAGTGTTTTCTGTCATTTCCCTTGATATTTTTCCTTTGATTTTCATGCATCATCTTCTGAAGAAAGAGAGATGGATGGTTTATCCTACCCTTGAGTATTATTTTCTTTATATATATATATATATATATATAGCATATATATATATATATATATATATATATATATATATAGGGAACCTCCCCTTGATGAGAGGAGAGATTAGTCCCCTTTTGATGTGGTAAACCTACACATTTGGATGACCAATCTTACTACTTTGGTTGATTAGACCTATTTTTTTATCAATACGCTGATCGACAAAATATTCAACCAACACATATATCATGAACACTATCAAGGAAATTAAGGATGTTACATATTTTGACAATGAGGATTTTCCCTCATAATTAGTTATTGATCAAAATCTACCACTCATCATTTCGGCAAAAATCAAAACCACCACTATTAAATGAGTTCTAATTAACAATATTTCATGACTTAACTTATGAAAACTCACATTTTTAAAGAGTATAAAGGCTGATATAGCATCCATTCACAAGACATATAAGAACATAGAGGTTTTGATGACATTCCTTGTTAGACATTGGGTACTATTACATTGGATATAATGGTTGGGCCTAGAACCCTATCTACATAGTTTTAGGTGATGCCTAATAATTTTCATTAAAATTAAATATTTTTTATACCTTGTATATATGCCATGGAGGTTTTTCCATCTACCTTACATAGATGTGTCAAGTTTTTACAAGACAAATATTTATACACTTATCTAAATGATAACCAACCACTTATTTATTATAGAATTATTGAGCCTACTTCCTTGAGTACATATCTAGATGGGTCATCTCATATTTTCATCAATTCCCCACCTCATGTGATTCAAATAGAGTATATGCATACATATTAGTTTGGGGAATCCATCACCACTTTCTCCTACCAGTTATAGATCCTCCTATAGCATTATCATCTTCACCCATGATGGAGTTTGACACCCCTCCCATATAATTTCCCCCACCTACATCAGATGATGAGATCCTCACAACATATTTATCCATACTTATTAAATATAAGGAAATATATATCTAAAAAACTGATACATATTCCTAAGCCAACATAGAGGATGATACAACAACCATTAACATTGATGATTATTTATGTGGATTCGGCTTTACACTAGTAGGACATTGATAATATAAAAGATTATTCTAAGTCACTCATGCCTTTACCTACACAATCATCACCACCAATTCATAGTTCCATAGATATAGGCCCATACACTCACTTGTAGTTAGAGCCACATTATTATATACACTTAGTACATATGGTTACATCTATTTATATTGGCCCAATTGTATGTATTTAAGTAGGCAATACACATTATTAACCACACCATATGTTATAGATATTACTTGAAATATGATTGATGGCATTACCCATATTTTTCCAAAGATCCATTAGTAGATTGTCATAATAGGATGATAGACCATTTTATCATTTTCAAAGGATTAATGGAAATGATATATATTCATGCTTAGAATTATAATAGAAATTGAATAAACTCAAGGATCAGGGTACTATTCAGATTACATATCCTCCACCTCCACCAATATAGCCACCATGATAGACTCTTCACTAACACATACACTAGTAAAATGATCCATTAACTATCTAGGTTTTTATTAAGGAGAAATACATCCCTAAATTTACTATTGATGAGGATTTTGATACTAATACTTTCACTTTAGCATTTTTACAACATATAGGACATTAATAGATTGATCTACAATATGTTATACATTATTAGGAATCCTTGGAACATATCACACTACAAGTTTCATGTGGCCCTAAGGTGGTCAACAATATTATTTTTATCATAATCATGGGCACTCACATATAGGTCACACTTGGAAATACATGGTTATAGGCAATGGATACCATAATTGATTAGATAAATGTTTGACATTCAGTTATGAGACACAAGGTTTACATTATAAATGATGGCATAGATGATAACCATAGGTTTCACACAAATACCCTATAGTCCAATATGATCTACCATAGGAATACACAAGAGGATTCTTACACAATAGATAATCATGCAATTCAAATGCATATAATCTACACTAATTCCAAGAATAAGGTTATAATTTTATTGATAGAATGGTATGATGATAATAGTGATGATGACTTATTCAAGTTTACATAGATTCAGTATCTAACATTAGATGATCTCCCACTAGATATTTCATTTGACTATCCACATCCTATTGATATGCTATTAGGTCTATAGAGTAATTAATTTTCATTTATACATACTCTTAGTTACTTACACATTACTATTATATAGCTTTTGTTATATTTATCCTTGTATATAGTTCATTTTCATTATTGCTTGTACATACCCTATGCTCAAAAAATACCAAAATAATATAGTATTTTAAAAATATAAAAATATTCAAATATTGCTCAAAAGAATATAAATTTTAAGATTTTATGTGTTTTCATGTTTACATTCCTTATATTTTTTATGTACTACATATGTTATCTATATTAGTGTATTTCAATTTTATCATACATGCATGCGTCACTTATTCTTTTTGAGTGCTCATATATTATTATAGGAATAAGGTCCATAGAATAGATCCATATTTTATACTAACTACCCACTAGGGTGACATACAAAGATACATAGATTCAACATGGATAAATGTACCCATTAAGGGCATCCTATACATAGCTTCTACTTTACTAGGTTATATCATTCTATACTACACAATTTTTTTCTGAATACTACTACTCTAGACTAAAATAATGTGCAACTTTGCTTTTATACAAATTTATATAACATGTTCAATCATTATTTCTTTTTTATTATTATTAGTTTAAAATTGATTATGTCTATTTTCTTTTACATCTACTTGAGGGAATTTGAATATGCTATTGTTCTAGAGCTATAAACCCCTTATTTTTCACTGTATGTATGATTTTGACATGTGCCCATGTCCTTGTGTGTGGTATATCAATTATGTATTTGGATATTTGAACATGAAATTCTATGTATCTCTAATCCAAATTTACTTATTTTATGCATATGTGGACATCTAAACATGTCCTTGTCTGTTTGATATTTCTCATACTTAGTGACATGTGACCATATCCCTTATATTATGTCCCCTTTACCTACTTTAGATGCCTCATGTATTTATATGTATATTTTCATGTATGCATCATGGCCATGATATATGTATATTTATTTTTAGATTCAAATCCATTTTGTGAAACCATAAGGGACCTAATGCATATCCCCTTCCTCCTTGGGCACCTTGATGGACATCATGACCCATCCCCCTAGATAGTTACATAAATTATATCCATATTTTTTGTTCATGTACATGATTAAATTATTTTATCTATGTTGACAACCTTTTGAATACTATATATAACATGCATCATACATTACCAACTTATGCTTAGATTATTTTTACATTCCAATGTCATCTATACATAATATATTAGTTTATCACGTAGATATCATAATTTTTTAGTCTAACACATAGGATGTATAGTTTTTATTTTGAGGATAATTATTATAGAGGTTAAAAAAATCCCTTCAAAAGAGTGGGAATTTAAAGGGGTTTGTCATAAATATAAATCCATCCTAATACACTCAGAACATAGTTTTCAACACACAGATTACAAAGCACAAATTTAGGAAAACATAGTGAAAAATAGTCACATACAATCTAGTCTTAGTTTTACATAAAAATAACATTTTTGGTTAATAGAATGACATAAAATACACTAATGTATTGTTATACTATCCAAATTTTCTAGAAAGCTTTAACATTTACAATTTAGGTTTGCATAATATGAGTCATAGATTGTTAGATGTGCTTAGTTTAAGCTTAGTTTCAAAGGAGTTGCATAGGTTTTATCAGATTAGGGGAACCATGCATGGCATGATCACTCTCAGTTTAGTTTTAGATATGTTTAGATACATACTATTATAACTTAGTCTAGAACCCATATGCATAGATATCATAATTAGGGGCATGTGCATTACACATTATTTCCACATGATAATTTTTGAAACCAATACTATTAGGTGGAATGGTAGATCAATTTAATTCTCCACATTATGAATCTAAAGATGATTTGTACCATTTTTACACCAGATTGATTCCTTATTACATCTGTAGTAGTCAACATTATCGAGTAGTCCTTGAGATACATACCCAAGTGCTTGAGAGGCCCCTAAGCCATTTTTAATTTTAGAGTTTTTGAATGGTCCTAGAGCCATCATATACAATTTTAGTTATAATAATTAGATTTAGTTACATCAAATAGTTTTATTCATAAATGCATCTACTACACATGGGTGGGAAATGATGGAGTCATAGACTATTTGAGTTCTTTAATCACCTACATAGGAGGGCTGGATAATCCATTAGTCCAATATAAGTTATTCATAATTCATGATCCACCAAGTAGGTATGGGAAATTATGGATTCAAAACTAGATTGATTTTTTGAGCCACTCACACATTGGGATTGATAAATCCATCATCTTAGTCTAATATATCACTGATTTGAACACCAACTACACACACAGGATATCACTAGGTTTTCTCATTAGTTTATGTACCCAATAAGGTGTATTCATTCCTTTCCTCTCTATCATATCTCTTTACTTAGTCTCATATTTGATTTTAATATTCTTTAAGTAAGGACTAACTCATTCATGTTTCATTTATAGGATACACAATGGAGTACTCTTCACAAACTCAAACCCTAATTCATGGGTTTCACCTCAAAATTAATTCTAGGTATGCTTATTTTTCCTTTATCCTATTCATTTAAATTTTTTTAATTATAGAATAAAGGCTGGTGGAAATATAGTCACATAAAATTCCACTTAAGTGTAATCAGTGTCACTTGAGACCACCTTATCCCGAACTTATCCATAGACATATATTAGGGCCTCTTTCAATCATTATCTAGTTTTTATGTAGGTCTAACCCATCCCCAAATGTACCAAAAGTAGTCCCATACCATTTCCTAGGCATCTACACCCCTAGTGCACTAAATTATGCCAACTGGACACTAGCATAGCCATTTAGACACTAGTTTTATGCATTAGTGACTAAGGGACTATGCTACTATCCCTTACCACTTTTATCTGTGAATGAACACATTTTCATTTCTCAAGACACCTTAGGGTTAGCCTAGACCTATTATACATCTTGACAAGCACAATATCATTATATATATACATCACTTTATCCCTTTTACCACTATATGTAATTAGATGAAAATACACATAAATAAGTTTAGAAACCAGTTGTACAAATCAATGTTATTGCACCCTATTATACCCTAATTCTACATACAACCATATATAATAGACCATAAATTAGAATACTTATATTTATAGTCTAAATTCACACTCTAAACACTCAAAATAACACTCATATTAGTATTAAATTACACTTGCACCAAGCATTTAAGTAGGATACATACATTCGGGTTGATCCCCTCTCGAGGTATTGGTATATAGGCAACTCTCAACATAGTGGGGTGTTGAGGTCACATCTAGCCTATCCAAATAACATCACACTTTTTCTACTTATACTCTTTAAATACCATAACAACATAAATATCTAGGTTTTTGCTTCAAAATCAGTCAAATTTAGTGATCCAACACTCTATCACATATGCACATGTATCTTGAAATTAGGGAAAGGTCTAACTAGAAGCTCATAGTCTCTACCTACAAGGGACACTACCATGACCTAGAGGACACTAGCATAGTGAATCACTATCCATAGCATCACACTACTATCTAGGAGGATTTTTCACTTCATATTGTTGTTGACAACACCCCTACCAAGTCTCTATACCAATTTCTAACCTATCAATTATTCATCTCGATCAGTTTCTAGCTAAGTACATCTTTGTGTAGTTCATTGCTATTTTTATAATTATCATATTAGGTCTATTATTATACAAATCAATGGTTTTAATTATTTCATATTTATTACTTTATTTTAATATTCTAACACTTTAGTAACCTAGGGTTTTGTATTCCATAATCCCCTTAAAGTTTAAATCATTAACATTGGTAGGAATAGATGCTTAGCTAGTGTTTTTACTATGACCAAGGCTAAATTATAAATCACAAAGATTAGGACATGAGATTAAATTATTCATAGGATATATAAATATAATAGGACTATCCTAAATAGGAATAAATCTAGGTGGATGAGTAGAAATATTAGTAAAATCACTAGCATCTCCACCATATATAGAATTATATACTCTAATAGGTGGAATAAGGATATTCAAAGAATCTATGGGAAGATTATTAGGTATAGATTCGTTAGCCAATTATTTTTTTAAATATTTAATTATATTTAAGCATCATGGGATCTAAATATATAGGACATTTGTTAATTAATACATTTAAAATAAATAATCTTAAGAAATTATCTTTAATCAACACCATCAAGATTAGGATCAAACTTTGCATTAACAATAGAATTTACATTCAAATATGCATCCATTCAATTCTCAAAAATATGAGTATAAGGATTAAATTCAAAATAATTTATCATTTTTTATTTAAAATAAGCATGAATAGGAAATAAAGGAAGTTGAATCAAATCATAAGAAACACCACTAAACAAAACACCTTTACCAATAGGTTTATAGATTTAGCATTCATACATGGAATATGATGTAAGAATGATAAAAATTAAGGAAGATAGGATTAATGATGAAATAATAATTAAAAATAACCAAATTTAATTATCATAGATCTCAAATGTAAAATTAGACAATATATAATGAATAAAAAATAAACCCTAAGGGTTTAGGTGTTATAAGAGTATATGGGTTTGATATAATCTAAGAATTATATTTCAGAGGTGAACAATGAAGGATACATGCATATATGGATAGGATGAAACAAAATAAGAACAATCATAATTAAAAAATCATATTATAAATGAATATTTGGACCCTATGGGGATGACAATTTTGAAACCATAGGTTAGATGATAACAAGATTAGGTTAATTGATTTTATTACCAAAAATTGACACTTCAGGATAAATGTTGTTATTTGATGGTAAAATTATTTAAAAAGAATGGTATAATTTAATACAAGTCAAAATATTTATTATAACCCATAATTTTTTTAAATAGTAACTAGATATATGTTGAAATGAATGAATAAGAAATGTAAATGAGACAGAAAGAGATTAACACTAACACACTTGGAACTATTCTCTAAATCTGAGACTTAAAATTGAATTTCGATGATGATTGTATTGAAACACTATAAATATGGTTATTTATCTATAAGATATAAATGATAGGTTATTTATTATGTATCAGATATAATCATTAGGCCACTGATTTTATACCTATGTTTTTGAATTTTTTCTTGTGTTGATTATGCCCTCTACTAAGTTTTGTATTCTGTAGCTTTAAAGGTAGATGCACACTATGATGATAAATAGGGTTGTGATTTTTTTGTGAAATTAATGAGAATAATGTGTTATAATTTTACTCATTTAAGTCTTGATATAGTCCTAAATTATCATGCATAAAAGAGTTTGTGCATTTTAGCTAACTTAAGAAACCACTTTAGGAATTAAAATTCTCTTCCTAGAATAATCAAATTAAAATACATGATCCTATTATAATTTTATTTTGGCATAGAATTTTGATGTAAAATTAATTGGATTTGATGTACATGTAATGAAGGATCATTATGTAGGATCTGTATGCACCAAAAAATTAAATGATATAACATTTCAAAAAAAATTATGATGATGTAAGGACATCCCTATAGATATGTTCAACCCTAATTTAATTTATTTTTTTATCTTTTACACCCTTGTTTGCCTTTGCATTTGTTAATTTTTCCATTTTGGATTCTTTTACTTTGAATTTTCAAGAAAAAAACTTTGTATAAAAAAATGGATTTCATTATGAAACCACCATTTAGAGGATGTCTTCATCATGGATTTTTCATAAACCACTATGAATAATTTTTTTTGATGTGGTGTTTCCACAATTCATCATTATTTTTTTCATCTTATGCAGAGATTTTGTTATTTGACATGGTAGTTTTGCTTTGTTACCTTCATAAAGTAGTGGTTTTAACACCATTGGCTCATTTTTTAAATTAACATACAGGGCTTTATTTTTCATTATTTTATTATTTTTCTTCATTATATATATATGTGTGTGTGTGTGTGTGTGTGTGTGTGTGTGTGTGTGTGTGTGTGTGTGTGTGTGTGTGTGTGTGTGTTTTCCTTCTATATGTCCCAAGTCACCCTAAATTTTATTTTTATCAACCCTTACCAAGTTAACTCAGCTAATCTCACAATCAAGCTTCAATTAAATCCCACATGTAACCTCATTTACTCGCTCACAAGTATCTCACTTCATTTAGGTTTATAGATACAAAATTATAATTGGATACAGAGGTTTTTAATTTTTATTGATCCCTGGCCTATCTAATTCTTTCTTTGAATAATTTTTTCTTGAATATATGATCATCTTCATGTCATTCTACAAAAATTTAGATATGGGAATTCACTGAATCAGCAACAAGATATTTTCTATTCATGAATTAGTCTATCCATAGTCCATATAATCTTTTTTTTTGAAACTATGTCTTTATTACTTTTGTTCTTCTATCATCCTCTATTTGGAGAGTTATCAAGGTCATTATTTAGCGAAAAATGAGCTAGCTACCTGAGGATTGTATACACAATAATTACATCTTCACATTTTCTTGATATCACTATTGATCAAGTAGAAGGATTTGTTTTCATTTTTTCTTATTTATTTATAATATATTAGATTAATATTTTATTCATAGGTAAATTCATATTCATAAAATCACAAAATACATAAAATAAATGATCTTCATCTCTCTTATTTTGCATTAACAAGTAGTCTTATTTTATTTAGTTTATAGTTGTATATCAAAGCTTCTAAGAAAATATTTTTTCATTAAATATAATTTATATTAAAATATGTTTATTTATATGAACATTCAAACAAAAAAACACTTTTATTTTTAAAACAAGTTTACATTCAAAAATAGACGTGCACCAAAACTTACAAAACCCAGATAAATCTAAACTTGCATGTAAGATCTAGCTTATTTACGTTATATATTCAATGAAAATTGTTATAGATGAGTAAAATATTAAAAATAATAACTTTATATTTTCATTCTTTTCAATTTAAATCATTCAATTCATAAGTAAATATTCCAAACTTAAAAAATTATCTTTTTAGTTTGCATATGAGAATTAGTTTTTAAATACTTAGAAGTTGTCATTTCTAAGTTTTAAACATAATTTTCATTTATGTATTGTAAATTTAAATTACATGGTATATTTCATATATTTTCATCAAAAAAAAAAAAAAAAAAAAAAAAAATTAATACATTTATTACATATAGGTAAAGGCTTTGCAAGCAAACTAGGAAATCAAAAAAAATAACACTTTCATCCCTTACCTAGAATTCCATTTTAATACTTGCATGAATAAAAAAACTTAAAAAGAAAAAAAAAATTATTTACTTTATTTAAATTTAATTTTTTCACTTATTAATTACAAAAAACTTTATTTCAGCATTTTTCATAGTTTAGCTTATTTGTAGAGAACTATAAAAAAACATAAAAACACAATAAAACAAGCCTTTTCAAAATGAGTAAAAGCCTAAAACTTGATAATACACTTTCATAAATTAATGTAAATTATTTAAAAATATAAAAAATATGATATGTGTGCTTTATACATTCATAAAAACATAATCTTTCCCATTAGATGATGTTCCCTCAGCATTCATAACTTAACATAACATATACCTTTCCTAAACATAGGTCTCCCATTGTAACCAGTAACATTCAAAGTGATGTTGATGTTAAACTTAGAATATAATTATTTTATTTCACTCCCATTATGTATATTATCATTACCCAACTTAAAACCCTTGATGAGTAATATCATGTGTAAGTACAACCAATAATTAGACATATTCATATGTGATCATATCAATACAACACCTTCCAAGTATAAACCTTCACTCCCCATTTTATTCCTCCTCATGACAAGCTTCATCATATTTTAATTTTATTCATGTATGACACTGACTAAACATAGTCATCTTGATATAGTCAACTAGTTCCCTGGATTAATCAAACTTAATTACTTCTAATTCCCCATACTTACTATCAACCAATAACTCCCACACATTTTTCTCACTCATACCAAGGGCTCTTAGAGTTTCATTTCATTTCAATTCAAAATTATTTATGATAAATTTGATGGAGGATAAATATTATGGTTTCACAATGATCACCCTTTGACATCCATCATCTACAACCCCATTAATTTACCTCAACATGAACAACCAAAATCATAGACCTATAATTATATCATATTTTCATTGGTTGTCTTGTTCAGACCTCAAGATGTTGAGCACACAAAGGTTAGTATGCTGCATTATTTATATACATAATTTATTGAACCCAAATTAAAATTATTATTACTTTCATTTATTACTCTTTTATTTCCTTTTCCTCCACTTTCTCACCTCTCATCCATTTATTATGTGGGTATATATATCCCCCGTCAAAATGTTTGGATAAGAATTTGAGAGATCTTGCGACCTAGATAAATAGAATATGAACCACCAAATCCATGGTGAGGTTTCCATATTCAACTAAAATAATAGTAACTCCACTTAAAATTTGGAGAGTTAGTTTCAAAATATTTCATTCTAAAACTCACAAACTAGGTCTAGGGTAGTTATTCAAGAAGTGTGAGACCCCTCAGAAACTACCAATAACTATCAAGACTCTAATAATATGAATTTCACCATACAAGGAATAATATACTACCATACCATAACAATACCACTACTTATATTTCAAATACTATATACATATAGTACATGTATATTTGATCAATATATTAAAATAATATGCTATCAAGATGATAGGATAAAAAAAATACAAGCATCCACACACCCCTCTAGTGGTAATAAAAAAAATCATATCTCATATGATAAAAATGAAATGACTCCTCTTGAGTCTTCAAACACAAACCAAATTTTCACTAGTTTTTAATCTTTCCCTCTTGAATATTTCATGAAGGAGATCCTAAAATCTAACACAACTAATTTTTTTCCAAATGAACTCATATCAACTATGGTGGGTTACATTCAAGATTTAGAGAGTAACCAAAACTATGTCAATCAGGGATAGTATATATCCCTTCTAATCAAGGAGAATCTTCATCCATTCCTATCACAGAGTTAACTTACCAACCATGACAATACTCATATAACCCACTTCCCAATAAATACACTCCATACTAATTTCCCTTAGCATCCTTACACATGGATTCCCCAACCCTGTAGGTTATAACATTCCTACACCATATCATCCTCTTATTTATAAGACTATTGGAGGTGTATTTACTTATATCTACCATAGTAACAGCACAACCAACATTCCACAAACATACACTACTCCCTTACATAACCCAAATATTGGTCCTTCATCTAATCATATTCTAACATATTACCACATATATTCTAAGTCCACACTATTGGAAAACTATTTCCTACCCTACTATACTCCACCCAATCAACTTTTATATTTTCATCCAAGTAGTTTCCCATAAATTTATTATACAAACCCTCCTCTATAATCTCATCTCGCCATGACTTTGGTATAATTCACTAACATGGGGACCTATGTCAATTATTTAAAATATCCCCTTGATCATAATTTTTAATGAGTCATTTTTCCATGTTCATTACCTGACTTCCTATGCTTAAATGGAAATTAAATCCCAATTCATGTGTAAAGGCATATGTGACTATTGTTAAAGAGATTCTACCTCAATATGGGTTGGTTAAAAAACATTCCCTAAGACTTTGGAAGGAATAGATCTAGACTATTATTACCACCTTCTTAAGAGCTCTATTCATTCCTTTCCATAACTTAATGCATATTTTATCAAGGCCTTTCATATGAATAAGATCCTCATGACTAGCATATGCTAATTATTTCACATTAAGTAGGAAAATAATGAATTTTATCCCCATTTCATAATGATATGAAGACAATTCCTATACTCGACTTTAACGTGTCACAAATTGACCAAAGAAAACCATGTGATATATTTTTACACTCCCTCAATAAATAAATAAATAAGGGAGGATATTAAAATTTTCCATTACCAATCTTATGAATAAGCACTATAAACCACTATAGTAATTTACCAAGTGGCCATCCCATCAATATTGGTCACATAACCTTTGTATCCAATGGGAGACTTATCATTCATGACCAAAATAATGGATTTTATCAAAATAAAATCCAAATAAACCACAAAATTAAGGTTCTACAGTCATAAATATAAATTTATAGATAATTATGGATGGTGTGATGTTTTAATAAAAGAGACCAAATTTTGTTAAAAAAGCCAACCTCAACCAACAAACAACAACAAGAACAAGAGCGATAATATAGGTGAGAAGAACCAAAATCCTCAACCTATAATTCATGTAGTTTATTTTAACTATCCTCTACCTTGTAACATGTAGTTTTAGAACCCACTTGAAAAGGGGTTTTAACATGTTGACCATTACTAATAATATTAGAACCAACCCTTCCATAAATGCAATAACCCACAATGGTTTGGTCAACAAAATGAATACTAGAGACCCAAATATTATGATCCTAATGTATACTAAATTTTACATAGATTCATTAGACATGCCACTTATTCTTATAGGGAATGAAATATATTTAGTTAGAGACTCACTAAGGACCAACAATAAATCTTTGTAAACATGTTTTTAAGGAATTATAATACAAACCCACCAAATCAACAAACTAATCATGTGATGCTTTAAAATTTCAATTTATACATATACCATAACTCTTTTCTTGAGTATTAGTAGTACAACATTCACAAATAGCCACATGATAATCAAACCAACAAAAATACACTAGATAAAACCCATGATGGTGAAGCCTCTACTTCTAGCATGACCAAGCATGATGTGGCTTTCCAATTAAGACATCAAAAAATTATAAGAGTTTTATAAATATAAATTGATGAAGATACAAAAATAATTAATCACATAAGATAATACAAACCTATAACTCCTCACTTGTTAAATGTCTTATATATTGAAATTAACCCTAAGCCTATGGGAAACTATCATTTAGTTAATGACCATACAAAGATATTTTAACATATTTATTTTATAAAATTGTTAAATAACTCTCTTGTCCATCTTTTGGCATTATTTAATGCCTTGGGATTAGGCCACCTAGTTAGTGTCACACCTCCACCCATAGCTCAAATTACTTACATTTATTTGGACATGTTCCCACTTGGGCCATAATAAATAGGCATTATTACTTATTGGACCTTAGTATTTTCCCCTCAGACATCAAGATGGCTAGGAGTGGGATTTGTACTTATTTTTATGAGTCTAAATTTATATTGATTATGTAAAAAGAGTAATGTTCAATGATGGGGAGATTTATAACATAGTCCTTTTCATTTATTTACAATCCTATTTATGGGTAAAATAATTTATCTACCACTCATAACACCCATATAGGACACAACAACCAAAATTCCACTTCCATTGGTATTATTGTTATTTTTCTAACTTTGGGCCCCAAAACCATTTTGATGGAGTTTTATTTGATAGAGAGGGACATAAACTATAATTTTATCCTTGTGGGACCTTGGATTAACATAATGAATGTGATCACTTCAACTTTATTCTGAGAGATCAAGTTCCTCTATGTTAGAAAACAATTACTCAAGGGGATCATAAACTGTTTAACGATGTTTAATCCAACTTAAATAAGAAATTATGGATTCATATCAAATACCAAATTCATAAAAATGATGTGGTGAAACCCTCACATTAAAAAAAATAAAAATAACCTATAATAATTGTTACATGTGTCCTAAAAGGGGTTCTAAAAATTTTAGAACCTCATCAAATTAAAAACATTAAGAAGAGGGGACTAAGAGAAAAAATAAAGTGAATGGGAAAAATATCTTAATGATGACACCAATAATCTACACTAAATCCATTTCTAAAATTATTAGTATCTAAGAGAAATTTAAAACCATCACACTCCCCTTTGACTGCAAATGGGTAGGAACATATGACCTTTCTGAACCTTAGAACCTAGAAACCCAATAAGGGTTATCTATAATATTTGACATTTTCATGGTAGAGATATAAGAATACCAATAAAATATACCCAAGCATGTCAATGCTTATTCATTCATAAATTATCAATGGACCCTTCATTATGATGGGGGAAACTTTTGTCTTAACACAACGATAGGATTCATAGTAATTTCCCATTAAGGAAGAATCATGCCTTTTAGTTTCAAGATTGATTTTGAACATAAAAAAAACGTGTAAGGGCATGAATCCATGTTTTTAGGTATGATTATTTTAGAAAGGACATGTGTTTAAATCTTGAATATCTAATTTAACTCACAATTGGTGATTAACCAAGTTTTTGAAGTCTACCAGACCAAATCTAAACATCTTCAAATTTATAAGAATGTTGTGTGAGAAATTACCAAGGGTTTATTTTTTTTTTCTATATAATCCATTCCTAAATAAATAAATCAATTTTACAACTCTATGGTTACTTTTTCCTCTCATTTTATTCCCCACTTGATGATATATGAGATAGAATTTATGGTGTTTATTAGATCTAAACCCCTTTTTAGAACAACGTTAAATGAAAAATCCTTTGATTACGTTGGAAAGTAAAATATTCTTAATTCTTGACTTTTTTTATAATATAAAGACTATTTTCTATTTCCTAGAAGCCTATGATAACCTTCCTCTATCACAACACAAGAAGAACTTCTCTCTCACTTATTATCCGAAGTATTCCTAAAGATCTTAATTTTATAATTCTTATTTTAAGATTAGGAATATCATTATTCCAATGAATATTTTGACATCTTCAACATAGATGGTGAGGATCCTATCCTTCCTCCTACTTTAGACAAATTTTAAGAATAAAATGCCTCCTTAATTGAGGACACCATAAACATCAATATAGGTACCAAATCAAACCCTAATATACTTAAACTAGGGTATTCACTCTCACCTAAATAATTGGAGGACCATAATGAGTTTATTATTGATTTTTTTGAAGCCTTTACCTTTTCTTTCATAGACATGATAGGTATTTAGCCTACTATAGTAGTTCATAATTTAGTTACCATACCTGATAGAATTATATTAAATAAAATCTTAGAACACTCAAACCCAGGATTATATTGATGGTTAAATAAGGGATCTCTAAACTATTTAACTTAAGGCTTATAAATCCTATAGACTATTTCAAGTGGATTTCTAATATTATCCCCATTCTCAAAAAGAATAAAAAATCAAGATTTGCATCACCTTTCATGACATCAACAACTGTGTCCAAAATATTATTTACATCTTCCTTCCATCAATGTCATTATTGATTTTATGATAAGATATGAGTTATTGTTCCTCAAGGATGGTTTATATAGATATAACCTCATTTATTACATTATGGGTAATATTTTACAATCTAGTCATTGCCTTTAGGCCTTAAAATGCTGGGACAATGTATCAGAGAGACAAGATAGATATTTTACATGGCCTTATCCATAAGATAATATAAACTTATGTTTAATGATATTATTTGAAAGGAAAAAATATGGGTTTATCATTTATAGGTCTTATGTACCATCCTCATGTGTCTCATTGAGTATGGTGGCACACTTAATCCCAAAAAAACTATGTTTAGGGTCAGGTGGAAAACTTATTAGTTACATAATTTCCAAGCATGGAAATCACATAAACCCTATTGATATTCATATAATATTAGACATGATGCCCATAATAATTAATCAAGGATCAGATCATTATTAATACATTTAGGGTGTATTCATAGATTCATACTAGACCTTACCTATGCATTTCATCTCATTAATAACTTGGTCAAAAATTAGAGTGGCTTAACATGGATTACCATGATACATTTTAAGTAGTAAAAGTATTTTTCATGTCTCCAATGACACCTATGGTTCCGAAGCTTGATAGGCCCATGAAAATTTACATAGGGGTAACTAAGGTATCTCTTGCATGTATTCTGGCCCAAGAGGATGATGAAGGTAAGGAATCATCCATATATGTGATTAGCCACACTATTATTTATTATGAATCTCACCATATGAATTAAAAAAAAGAGTGTTTGTCCATCACATTTACAAATAATAACTTGTGACATTACATGTTTAATTAGGAAACAAGGGTCATAGTTATATCTAAATATTTATAAAAAATCCTAACCCAACCAACCCTCTCATATAATACTATATGTTTCATCACTTTGAGTGAATTTGAACCTACCTTTTTAAACCAAAAGTATATCAAAGGATAAAAAAATGTTGATTGGTTAGCAGAGTCATATTTCAAAGTTGGTGATCTCATTTCTTGCTTCCCTAACAAGGTAATATGTTACATAGAGAAACCTGTAATTGTCTCATGTCCTTAGTATATTGACATTATAAACTATTTAGTCGATCATAGTTACCTAAAGGTCTTAACTCATAATAAAGATGATGCCTTCAAATTAATAAATCTAGATACATTATAATTGATGAGGTTATATATAGTAAAATCTTTGATGACATTTTATTGAGATGTGTTAATTAATTCGAGTTATAAAAGTTCATGTTTCATTGTCACAACATATTTTTTGGTGCACATTCATGGACACATAATTTACCACAAAATCCATAGGATGGGATAACTATAGCACAATATTGAGCATGATGTTGTTGATTATGTAAGGAAATTTGATAAGTGCCAATACTTTTACCACAATAACCACATTCTTCCCAAGCTAGTCCAGCATGTTGTAATAATGTGGCCTTTCTCCACTTGTGGGGCTATATTTAGTTTGAAAGCTCTCCCATTATTCCTTATATGGCCATCGCTTCATCATTATGGTCATGGTAAACTTCACTAAGTGGGTATAAGTTATTATTTTGATGATATTTACTAGATGCATAATCACCAAGTTCATCTTAAATTGGACCATTTATAGATTCAAGATGACCTCTCTCTATTAACCATAGGTTAATGGCTAATATTATATAAAAAACAAGACCATAATGTCAATCTTAATTAAAAAATTTAAAATTAACAAATTATATTATCATGTTCAGCTCTGCCCTTCGTTATGGGCCTATATAATGAGTATTCATACACCTATGAAATCAAACCCATATTATATATTTTTTGAGATAAATTTATCTTATCCCTTTAGGTATAACTTCCTAAACTTTGTGTCTCTCTTTAGGGTCTCCTCAATCATGAAGAGAATAAAAATGGAATGCTAGTGTAGTTAGAAACTTTATGATAGTAATGTATTATATCTACATAAAATCATATTTCCTAATCACAATGCATGACCCATAATAAAATAAAAATGTTCATGAGCATCCCATACAAGATCTTGTTATGAGACTTTATAGTATAATAAATAAGGAAAAGGAAAAGTTTTGTAAGTTCAAGACCAATTGGTCTATCCCTTAGTTAGTGATTGAGTATTTAAATAATGTAAATTATTATTTGTGTACCTTAGAGGATAATTAGTTTGATGAGTTTGTGAACTCTTTACACCTTAAATGCTCTTACATGTAGTCATTTTCATTTCACATTTCGATTTTTTAATGATAAATAAATGTCACACTATTTATGTTTTATTTTTCATATTAGATGCTTTTTTTAGTGGTTGTTTACCTATGTGTTTACATGATAAAAGATTTAAAATTACAATATATCATTTCATCTCACTTTCCATATCACCCTAGTTCCCTTTGTAAGATATTCCCAAAATCAACATGATAGATGGTCTTATCTTAGTTATTACGAGAATAGTTTACCTCATTCCTCTATACTCTCTTTGAATATAAGATAATTGTAGCCTACAACCTATCCTAGAAACTTGACCATGATTTATTCTCCTTTTATGGTTCCCTTAAATAAAAAACACTACCATGCTCAAACCAAGTATCCTTATTTTCCTATCTTGGTATTTTATGATGATACCGTGCATCTTACTAGTTGCATGGGACCAAGATTTGGTCATAGGATCCTTCCTAAAATAAAGTAAATAAAAATACACTAATATTAAATCAAATCTTATGCTAATTAAATTAAATCTCACATCACTCATGCTTCACTAGTCTTTAGTGTCAATCCCTCACATATTGTAATTTATGTATGGTTAACATTGGGGGGAGATATTCTTACTCACATGCATCTAGTCTTTATTGATAATCCCATATGTCTTCTTAGTTATATGAGACTAAGTTTAGGTGGTTATAAAAATCAAATAAATAAAAAATCTAACTCAAATCAAAGAGTATCAAAAAAGGGGTGGGAAATCAACATGCCATAAATCTTGACTATATGTGTATGTTGAAAATGAGAAATTTATCCCAATCACTAATTCATTAAATGTTGGCCACATATAAATTAATCCAACAAAAACTAGTGTTTTATAAGTTTGTAAATAAGTAAAACTTTCCATTATCTTATAATTATTAGTTCAACCTCTTATTCTTTGTGAAGTTTTGATGAATAGTTTTCCACTTTCACTATTTCACATATATCCTATTTTCCTTTCATCCCTTTGATATAATTTAAAAATCACATCTTGTATGAACTAAGAATCTTGAACATCACATATAAACATCAAATATCACATTTTTAGTCTTGTAAAAAATTCATTCTATTACATTTACATACATTATGTTTCCACATCTAACATATATAAACATATCCATAAAATTATCATAAAAATAGAGATACACTATAGGTCATCACATGTCTAATCATCTAAAGTGCACAAACTAAAATGTAACATGAAAATTAAATTAATTGTACATGATGTCAATTCACTAGAATATTTCACACACACACACACACACACACACACACACACACACACACACACACACACACACACACACACACACACACACACACACACACACACACACACACACACACACACACACACACACACACACACACACACACACACACACACACACACACACACACACACACACACACACACACACACACACACACACACACACAAACACACACACACACACACACACACACACACACACACATAATAAGTAAAATATAGTGACCCTAAGGCCCACCATAGGATTCTAACCACATCCAAAATTTGTGTCTAGGTCTCATGTTCCTCCTCCTATGAGAAGGTCCCAATTTCAAGGAGTGACCTAGATATGAATCCTACTCCTTTAGTGCATCCTAATTATACATGCCTATGAGTTTGACCCTCCTATCTTCTATAATCTATAAGAAGCCTAACTACCTAATTTGATTATATCCTAAAGATTCTCCACATAAGACTCTAAGCCAATCACCTTGGCCTCCAAGTTGGCTATATGTCTCATATGGTGAGTGATCTCCACATATGTATGATAAGCAAGGGAAAAAACATTAGTCTACCTACCTATATCATGGGAATTTATGTGTCTACTAGTATTCTATCTATATTAAGATCATACTCACATAAAAAAGGTTGACAAAAGTATTCCTTAGCTTTGACAATCTCCTAAATATTCTTCACCTAAGACTCTAAACTTGTCACTTTGACCTCCAAATTGGCCATATGTCTCTTATTGAAACTAATGTCCATTTATGTATGATAAGCATGGGAAAAAGTATCACACTACATAGCTATACTCATGGGAATTTATGTGTCTACCAATATTTAATCTCTAGTAGGACCCATACTCACCTAAAAATGGTTTGCCAATATATTTATGATCATCATCCTACACTAAGTAGATGTTTTTGTAACTACATAAAAAAATGAGACATTAGTTCTCCTATAAAATAAAATTAAAGTAATAACTAATTCATTATCTTGATGTAATGTGTAAAGAACTCAAATAAATAAAACACTTTTTTACCTAGATCACCCTCATGCCAATCTATGTTTGAGTACTCATAGGAATTCATCTCAACCTTACCCTCCTCCATCATGGGATCATCATTAACTATCACATATTCACCTTATATATTATCCTAGTCTCCTCATACATATCCTCTAGCCACTACCTCTAACTACTATTGAGGGTTCTCTTTTGATGGAGGTGGGTGTATTGGTGCCTCTTTTTTTTTTTTCCTAATCTCTAATTTTCACTACAATGGGTATCACTAGTGCTATGACACCTAATCCTCCCATCACCCTCCTCCAAATCATTATCATGATATGAATCTTTGATGTAAGAGGGTGCCACCCCAATCTCCCTGTATGCCATTTATTCTCTCTCTACTATCTCTAAGAACTAATTGTGTCCCAAGGAGATTGGATGTTATATTGAATAAAATCTAGAAGTACAAAGTAAACTAAGAAATCTTAATCTAAACTATCTCAAATAAAGATATAGCTACATAAAAAAAGAAACAACACTCTTACAATGTGAATTTTATTATCTCTCTTTGAATTATGGTTGCTCACTCTTACAATACAAGGTAAAATGGGCAGCATTTTGGTGTAAAAATTCTCTTTGGTGGCTTTGATTTTCTTTGGATTCACTTATGATTTTTACATAAATTTGTTATCATAAGTTAGGATTATGAAAGTGATGGATTTCATGCTTATTTATAAATTTTTAAAGTAAAGATATAATGGTGGAGGATTATTTTGATATTTAAAATAATACAAATAATCTACAATGGCTAATGAGTCCTCATCCATGAGCATGATGACCATGTAAAATGGTTGAGAGAAACATAGAAATGGTTAGCTGAGTCACCAAGAATGGGTCAAACTATTTTATAACTCAAGGGATGACTCAAAGTAAGTTGAGGAAGTTGTGGGATTGGTTAGAGTGAGTCAACATGTCAATGAGATTGATGTGGAAGATGTTGGGTGAGGCATAAAATATGTATTTGATAATTAAATTTGGATTTAAAGTGTACACAATTGATTAAATTAGATTTATTCAATTATTTAAGAAGAGGAAAATGTCATTAATTATAATTTTAATGATGTTAAAAATAATAATTAATAGGCTTTAGGTGAATTTTAACACTAAATGTAAGTTAGGTTTCTACATTTTCCCCTCTTTAAAATACTCTTGTGTAGTAATAATATTTTGAAGAATAGTAAAAGAAGGAGAGTGTTGATTATTAAGAACAAAAAGGTCACCCCAAATGAATGATAATGAATATGATGATTCCCTTTGATGGTTTGTGAGATAAAACATACAAATTCTCAAAATAAATGAAAAGATGAGAATGATTAGGTGGTGTGATCTCTCAAGAAATCAAATTATTAGAATCTATGTCAAACTTGCAAGATGATGGTACTAGTAAATAGGTTCCCCCTAGTTTTGAAAACTAGAGGATGGATTAGGAAAATAATATTTTACCATTCAAATATTGCATGCATAGTGGATGTTAATGACATAGGGGTTAATGGAGTGGATATGGGAATGTTATATCATAATGATAGTAAGTTGCATATTAAAAAATGGAACAATATAGTTTTTCAAATTGTAATGGAAAATTTGTGATGTTTATAATGCAAGTGATTGAGATAGATTTGGGATTAGGTGATTTATATTGTCTAAAAAATTAAAATGGATGGAAAATGATCATAATGGAGGGATGGGGGGAGGGAATATTTGAAATGGGGTGACAATATAAATAAATGAGTTTGGGGGTAAAAAATTCATTTGTGCACTTTTGAATTTTACAGATATTTTCTAGTAGAGGTTGATTGAGGAGATTTCATCTGAGACCTTAGAAAAAATGGACTGTATTCTACACCACCATTACTGTAAAGAGTGTGTTAGGAGACATCAAATACTAGAGAGGAGTAAGACTATGGTGTGTGAATTTTCATGCTTTAGTTTTTTCATTTAAGTACATTTATTAGGGTTTAAAATGATGGAAATGAATTTAATAATAGGCTATTTGTGAATTCAAAAACAAAATTTGTAAATTATCTATAGTAAAATCTAAATCATTAAACTTGATAGTGAATTTCTTGAATAGAGTCAAAAAATCATTGGGGAGAAACCAGGTTAGGAATTGGTGAATTCACATTTTTATAGTTTCAAAATCATCAAAATGAGTAGCAAATTCATCAATATGGGTATCAAAATCATTTTAGGAGGAAAATAGAATAGTTGAATGTAAAATTGTATAGCATAAGAGAGAAATTGAAGATATGGACAATAGAATAGCTAAAATGGGTAGTGAAAACATTATAAGATGTGAAATTGAGGAAGTTAAATTTTGAATTCATCAAAATGGATTATGAAAATTTGAAATAGAGTAGCAAAAATGTGAAGTGTAGAGAAAAGAGGGAGATTAGTAAATTATTAAATAAGTAGAATGTTGAGTTAGCTATAAATAATATGAAGGGAGATGCTATTTATTTTCATTTTTTTTAAATGTTTTAAATTAGTGGTAAATGGATGTTGATGCTGATAGATATAATTAACATTATTCTAATATGTTATGATTTAAAGAGGTATTAATGATACTTTCAACATGGGAGCAAAGGCCTAGAGTGCTGGAGTAGATTATCAGTTTCATTGAGTATGAGTTTGGGGTTTTAAAGGTCACAAAGTTATCATATATCACTCAAATGCTATATATTTTATTAGATAGGTCTTTATTGACTGTGCTAGTTGAGAGATGGCATAACAAGACCAACACTTTTCACCTACCCATAGGTGAGATGACTATGACACTAGAAGATGTATATCATATTTTAGGTATTCCACTACGAGGGAGTCAAGTATATTGGGGTCAGGGCCTACAAGAGATAACACTATTTTTGGAGATGGATTGATTTTAGTTGTTAGAGTATATATCAATTATTTGATGTGAATGGATATTGATTATTTGACCATGGTACTTATAGTTTTTTTCATTGGCATTATACTTCCTAATAAGATTATGAGACTATGCATAATTGGTTTATTATATGTTATTGGCTACATGATGGATATGGGGGAGAGGTTTTCATGAGGGCCATTTGTTCTTGCATATTTATATAGGGAATTGCACCATGCGGTTTATGCTAATGGGAAGGAGATTAGTCTTTCCACACTATTACATGTTTGGTGTTGGGAGTACATCATAGTGGAGAGGTACGTTGGTTATATGAACACTTGTTTTGTGTATTATTCATTAGAATATGGATGGAATATGATCATAGGTACCCACACACCATACTTTGGTGACCTATAATTCTACAAGAGGGATATATATGAGATAGGTGTTGATCAGATCACTTGGAGACCATATAAAGAGATTATGTTTTAGTGGTAATAGGATGATTTGTAAATGGATTACATGATGAGCTAGTATAATGTGATAGGTAAACATTATTGAATTATCACCCTGATAGAGTGATGAGATGTTCATTACTAGACAACACATTCTGGTAGGTCCATATATATTTACATGAATGGTCAAGGAGAAGGCATAGTGGGGGGGTTCTATTGATCTTGCGATAGTAAACCATAGTTGGTCATAGTTACATA
>JARHVA010007232.1:445000-500000 GCA_037957365.1 Torreya grandis | reverse complement strand
TCACCTTGTACCTAGACATGATAACGTCTATATATAATGGAATATTGTGATCTAACCCTAAAGGAGAGACATTAGAATCATCAAACAATACTTGATTATTAGTTGAAAAAGTGCCTATAAATTCTTAGAAGTTTTTAGGACTTATGTATTGATAAAAGCTTAACTCTTGGAGGACTTTGTATAAGATATATTTATATACAAAAGACATCTTGAGAAGGTCTACTATAGCAATTTTTTTGGTGTCTTCTCAAGATAGTCAATAATTTTTTGCTTACGTTCAACATTAGAGGATGATGAACTTGTAATAGTAATATTTGCATGTATTATAGTAATTTCACTCTCTTGTGATGGAAAAGTAATGGCATTGATGCATTTGTTGATAAATTTGGCATAATTGATTATAGAATTAAAAGGATGACTTGCCTAATTAACATTACTAACTTCTAGTTATTTTTATTTCTCTTTCCTTACTCATGATTGGGGAATGGATCTTGGTATATGCCCAATTTTTTGTTTTTATATGTTTTGGATTTTTTATTGTCAATCGTTATGTCTCCTCCATCAATGAGGTCTTGAACATAGTGTTTTAGGTGTATACATATATTAGTAGAATGTCCTTTGATCATATGGTATTCATAATATTCATCCTCTTTATACCAATTATGTTTAGGAAGATTCTCATAGAAATGTTTGGTGTTAGGCCAAGTGATCATTTTAGTGTGAGCCAAATTTTGGAAATTTATATCATAAGTACCACCCAATTGAGTGAATTTATGCTAAGGTCTTCCTTGTATAGGTTGTACACCAGGAATAGTTGTGTTATTGATAAGTTGGGTGTAGGTTTGTGTTTTATTTGGAGGGTTTTAATTCTTTTTTACATCAATCACTCCATCTCCAATAAGGTTCTTGTTTTAAGAACTATTATTTTTTTGGTTTATAGGAATTATTATTTGGTTTAAATATTTGGAATCACACCTCTATTAATTAATGTTCTCTCTACTTGAACTTCCTTTGTAATGATTTCATCAAAGGATCTTAGGAAAAGAAGTCATAAATCATGCCCTAAGTCTAAGTTTAAATTGAATATTAATATGATCATAAGTATAATTTTGGTAAATGACCATGTGGAAAAAATTTCCATTTCTCACCATATTTGTAGAAAAGAAGCAAAGGTTTCACAATTGCATTGTTTGGTTTTGTGTAAATCCAAAGTGGTCAAATATTTTTTGATATTATAGGAAAAGTGGTGAAATTTTTTCTAAGATAAAGCCTTAAAGGTAAATTTGGATCCTTTTGGAAGGTGTGAAAACCATTGAAGTGCTTGACCCCCAAGGCTTCATGGGAATAATCACAACATGTATTCATTTTTATAAGTGATGTACACACATTCATGATATAAGCCAGTTAAATGTTCTTTATGATCTATTTTACCTTTACATTTTTTTATTTTTGGGATTTCAAAGTATTGTGGAAAAGGTGTCATCATTGTACTTAAATTATAAGGATATTAAAAAAATTCCTCAAATTTGAATTATTTTTGCTTAGAGTAAGCACCATATTATAAGACTTGAAACCTATCTTTTATATTTTGGAACTCTTGTATAAGATATGGAGATAATTAGTTCATTTGAATTGTTGGATTATAAAATTTGGAAGGTTTACCAATGAATTGGTTTATATTAATTTGGTTTTGTGGAAATTTATTAGATTATTAGTTAAAATTATTTATAAGTTGGTTGGTAAAGTTAACATTTTGGGGATTCAAAAAAGGATTGAAATTAGTGTTATAACCAAGGTCCATTGGGTTTGTAATAGCATTGAAAACAAGGTTGGTTAGATTTGGATTAGTATTATAACCAAAGTTTAATTTATTTGGATTAGGGTTGAAACCAAGGTTTGGATTATTTGTAATTTTTATGCTTTGCTTTGGTTGACTTGGTTTTGTGTTAATGTTTGCGTTTATTTATGGAATATTTGGATTGGTGTTGTAACCAAAGTTAGATTGGTTAAAAAAGTTGGGATTGAATTTTTGTGGATGTATATTATATTTTAGGTTAGATGAGTTTGAACCTATGTTTAAATTATAATTAGCTTGGTCTAGTTGAAGTCAATTTTGGTTTGGGTTGTATTGATTTGTGTTAAGTATATAGTTAGGATTTGTGTTTGAATCATTAAGGTTAAGGTTTGTATTAAATTTGGGATTGTTTGAATTAGTTGGGTTTTGGTTGAAATATGTGTTAGGATTTGGGTTGGAGTTAAATGAAGGGTTTATATTAGAGTTACATGATTTTGAGTTGGATTTGGATTTGGATTGGGTGGAGCTAATCCAAGATTATTGGAATTGGAAAATTGAGTTATTAAACCACTATTTAAATTAGGATTGTTGAGCATATGTGAAGGAATGCTCAAATTAGGATTAGATGGTTGGATTGGTGAGCTAAAATGAAGATTCAAGATCTAATTTTGATTTTGATTAGTAATTATGGGTGAGCCTTAGAGAATATGATTAGGGTTGATTTGTGAGTTTTAATGAAGATTAAAACTTAGATTTATTTGAACATAACCTTGTAAACTTGGATGTACATTCAATTTTTTAGCAGTAAAATTTGGATTGGTTAAACTTGAATGCATATTTAAGTTTGGATTATTTTTTGTTTGATTGGTAAATGTGAATGAAGATTAAATTTTTGGTTGGTTGAGTTGTTAATTAGTGAGTTTTTTAGACATGTTAAAACTTGGATAGGTTGGATAAACATGTGAAGGTAAAGTAGGATTCATATTCAAATTAGGATTACCAAAAGGATTGGGGTTTTTATGAAATTGAAAGTGTATAATCTCTTAGTTACCATGGATTACATGGTTTTCTATAGAAAATCCATGACTTTTTTGAGATGATTCCTCACATAGGATATACTTACCTTTGCCTTAAAAGACTTAAATATTGGGTTGTGAGGATATTAAAAGGGAATTTATACCATATAAAGAACCTTTAGAGGTAGATTGATTAATAGTGGAAGGTGAAAATTCTTTACTTACAATCCAATATTGTAAGTTTAGCACATCTTATCCAAACAAGAATTTTGCTCTTAAGCCTAAGGCTTGAAGCAATAATTTGTTCTTATTTGACATGATATATTGATCAAAGGAAGGTGGAAGTTGGAAAAATTTATGTATAACTTCATCTTGGTAATCCCCTACTCATTTTTCTTCTTCTTATTTAGTGATTTTATGTATTTCTACATAGTGCTCTTGGCTGATGAATTGATAATGGTCATTACCAAATGGATTAGCCTTTGAATTTGGATTATTAAACATGGAAAGATTCCTAGTGATAGGTGACATGCCTAGGAAGAAGTAAAGTAACTCAAATAAATGAAAATTTTAAACTAAAAATAATAACCAAAGTGACTAAAAAAAAATGATTTTAAACTAATTACTTTTTGAGTTTTTGGGAAAGTTTGATTTTAGGATGTTTTTATATATTTAAAACTTAAAATAACTTAATTTAAAAATAAATGTTTTTCAGTACATGGTAAACACAAGGAAACAACAAACAAAGTCTTACTTTAAATAATCAAGCAATTTTACAAAAAGGTGAAAACCTAGGATAAAGGTTTTGAAAAATGTTTGGGCCTTTTGATGTCACTTACTCATTTTTTATCTCAACCTCAAACTAATATTTCAAAATCATTCCCATGTCCTACTAATTCTAGGTTTGAGGGTGTGTGGAAGGTAACTTCTTACTACTAACTGATGTACCAAAGTCAAATGGTAAATAGGCTATTTTAGGCTTAAGGTTTGAATAAGATTATCTAAGGGGAGTCATAAAATATAAATTTTATTATGTTTTGATGGAGGTACACACCACTGAGAGGGGGGGGTGAATCAGTGGTTTAACAATATTACAATCTAATTCCCAACTCTTCAAGCTACTCAACCAATCATATCAACATGCAAGATAGATGAATTAAATAAAAATCATGAATGAAACCATAACACAAAGATTTATGTGGAAACCCTCATGGGGGATAAAATACACTCTCAAGTCTAAAAAATAATGGACTATAGTCCTATATGATGATTACAAACAAGAGACTTTAGTGAACCACCCAGTTCACAAGGACAACCAACCCATAAAAATGACAAGCACCAACACAACACCTATCAAATGAACAACTCTTGAACTTTAATTGTCTCTAAATATGATAGATAAACCATAAAATAGCATCCTTTTCCAAGTTTTTAACTCCACAAAAGTCACCAATCATCAAGCTATCTCTTCAACATAAGAAAATAACTCCTCAAATCTTTCACTCATATTCAAATATGCCCTTATAAATCTAATAAAAATAATCAATAGAATAAAAAAATTATGTTTATTATAATGAAATTTTTCTATGATTAATCTCATATATACATTAGTCATCAAGATCCCCAACAACCTTCACAAAAGGTCTTCAAAAATCAATATACACTTGCTTGTCTAACTTCATTCACACACCCAAAAGACATAAAACATCTTGTGTATATACCATTCACTATTATGTTTAGTAATAACACTTTAGAATATATTAGAAATAATTATTAATGTCCCCTAAGGTCAGCCATGATTCTCTGCAAAAGCTTTATATACCATACCATGAACTTATCTCATAAACACCTCAGAAAAGAAGAATAACCCCAATTATGTGAGTATATTTGACTAAATAAACATTAGTAAAACATTAAAAATCACTAAAAAAATATATTCAAGAGATCTTAAATACTCTCCAATCATCAAGAACACTTGATCTGACCATCTACCCTAAAAATAAACTCAATAATTCAAAATAGGTTCCTTTGCTAGCAAAACCATTATGGTCAACTATGAGTTAACCATTCAATCAACTCCAAGTGACTAGGAACAATACTAATATCATGAAAAAAGGTAATGCATCCCATAAATAACCTTAAAGAGTTAAAACCTATTATTATTCACTGATTAGGCCTTCCAATTCCTCTCTTCACTCTGATCACTCTTTCTCACTTAAGACACCATTTCCTTCATATCAACCAGTCAATCTTAACCTTCTAGAAATTTAAAATAAAAAGATGAATCACAATGAAAATTTTCATGGATATTTTTGACAAGTCCTAAGATTTAACAATCAACCATTAGATCATCTGTTCATTCACATAAATCTTCCTCAAAAATAAAAATAATATTAAGAATCCATTTTATATGGGACCCACACAATGTGAAGACACCAAAAATACTTTATAAAAAACTTGAAGGAGTAACCTGTAACCTATAATCATCATATCTTATCACCCAATCCATTTTGATCCCAAACCATCAAGATCTTCTCTATTGGGTCTAATACTAGGGTTTTTGCACATAAAAACTTGCTTAGTTTCTTAACGATCATTCATAAAGGATAGGACCTTAATATATGAACTAATGGTTGGATAATTTTATTAAGTACCCTCCCCAAAATTTCCAAAATTCTCATCTTCCCATGTAGATCTTGCACATGCTAATGAACATAATAAAGTGTTTCTCGAGCTCACTACACACCTTTCTAGCACCTCTTGAAGCTTTTAAACCAACTTTATGACTTTGTAACTCATAATATAACCTTATACCTCATTAACATGCTTTAAAAAAATTTCTCGACCATATATGATGAAAAAACAAGATTCACTAACCTAAAAACACCCTTTGACCCTTTAGAAGGCCTCACAAGCCCACCTAGGCCAAATATGCCAATGGCTAAATTACATTGCAAACCACTAGCCATATCTTGAAAAACATACACATAACCTCTTATCACCTTATACATGTCTAAAATGCATATCCCAATCATACTAAGCTCCTCATCATGTCACATAAGCCATAATACTCAAAACCTTATAGGTAATCATGCATGATCAAGCCTACAAGACATAAATTGACCTACATACCACATTAATGCCATATGAAGGCAACCCTTGAGCATAGAAAACATTAGTAACAAGTCAAACATCATCATACTAGGCTCCATTAATCCATACAACATCCACCCAAGACACCTATGCACATCTTTACAAGTATCACATTGTACTAAGCACATTATGCCACCATGGTCTATTTTACTAACATCACAGACCACTTTGTCATTGATAATGCCTCTCAAATATCAATGAGAACACCTATCATGAATATACAAATAATCTCCCCCTTTGTCATTGATGGCAACATACCAAATCTTTCTCCCCCTTTTCCAAAATGACAAAGTGGGCTCATAATGATGAAGTGGAGAATTTGAAATATTTTCAAAGCCAACATAATACAAGACTCACCTATTGAATAGAATAAGGAAATATCCCTCTATGATCTTTGAACTGAATCACTCCTTGAATACCATCAAATAACTTACCAATCATGAAAAATCCTCATATTAGTTTGCAAGCTATCAAGATCCTTGGACCTATCATCAATTTTCAAGGCACCATAGATCCCCTTAGGACCCTACTCCACTTTGAATTCTCCCCCTTTTTCTACATAACCAATGTACACCCATAGTCTCTAATAACTACTACCATCAACTCAAATAACAACATGAGTAACAAAGCACCATGTAAGCTCATTTATCATCATTCACAAAGGCACCATATAGGTCATAAAAAACACTTAAATCATAGAACCATACCTATATCACACTTATAATAGTCCAAAATTCTCAACTAGAACCAGAAAATTCTAACCTTCTTTGAAAAGATATCACAAAATTGCTCAATTTCTCCACTAGGCCTACTTAGACCCCTTATAGCCCTATCTGACCACTGCAAACCTCATATCTCTTTTCCTTGATCACATCAAGTCATGAAACTTCATATTTGAGGACCACTACCATTCCCCCTTAGGCATGCTAATAATGATACTCTAATTCATCCTTGTTAGCATACTTCCTTCTTTAGCCTACTAGCTAATTAGGCCTCCTAGTGAGCTAAAACTTGAATAAAATGAAATATACTCACTTATTACCACTGTAAAATTTTATTAATATACCCATTATGCCAATTCAAAATTTTTTTAAGCTTCTATCCTCCAAATCCAAATTGTGACCACTTTTCCAAACATGCCCAAATCACTAGGCCTTTAAAGCAATAGTTGGTCAAAAGTCAACCTATGATCAATTTAGATACCTAAGATAGATAACACACCTAGAGACCATAAAAACTCACTTCCATGCCAAATTTCAATCATCCACACCTTTAGGAACCATGACTTCCTTTATACCACCAGATGTATATTCTTGAGAAGAGAAGTCAATGACCACTCAAAATGCTCCACCTAGCGTAAAATCATTCATCCACCTACGAAACCACTTATAAAATGTATTAAACACATTTTCAGACCTTCCTAAGAAAAAATTACTTCATGGTACATCTTCATTCTTCAAGTGACCCTTGAAACCAAGCATTCTAGGCAAACAGAGTCATCATCTATAATAGGCACCTTGACCAAATGACCAAAATCACACCTGGGCATCTTAGTAGCATCTCAAATCTATATACCCTTATTTAAAATTTAAAAATAAACTTTAATAAATAATTATCTAACTTATATCCACCTTAAAACACTATATGAGCTATCTTGGCACTTTCTAGGTAGTCATCATTGCCAAAAATGGTCAACTCAAACTTCTGATGATAAAACACATATCTAATCTCATCAAGACCTCAAACCACATGGGAATGACTCATGAAAATATTTATCAAGACCTCACACAAACCAATTCTTCCTTCTCCTTCAAATCACCACTCAATCAAAGCATCAAAATTTGATCAAAAAGCTACTTTAGGACTAGGAGACCTAAACATACCTCTTGAACAAACAATCTTGCTTATTCACCTACAATATTCTCTTGTGAAGCATAGATAGAGACCCCAAATCCCTCAATACTTTCTTAGAATATTGTGAATCCTAGAGTGGCCCACATATTCTCATATTCTTCTTCCTCTTTGATCAATACAGTCTTAGTCTTCTTTTTTTCTTCTTTGACTTGCCTGTGACTACCTCTTCTATCTTTGAAATTTTTTCCTCCTCTCTCAGAATTGAATAGGAAAAAAATAAGGATTCCATCATGTTTTGATCTATATTATCAATTTAATTGACCTTTATAAGGTCTTTCAATGATTGATCTATATAAGAAATATCATCATCTATAGATGTAGAATGATCCATCCTTATCTTAAGGCTATCTTTGTCTTCCTTCTTCAAATTCTCATTATTTTATATCTCTTCATTGAAAATATGAGAAAATAATGAAAATTATTTAGTAAAATAAGCACTCTCCACCTTTGAAAACACATAATCCTTATCTATAGACATATCAACTATTACTTTCTTTTCTTCCTTTGGTCTGATAAGACTTTGTTTTTCCTTTTTTGAAAACTTAGACCCTGATCAATATTGTCTTGATTAAGAACCTCCTTTTTATTAAAGAAAATAGCAATATGATTAAATCCCTTACAATTAAAACATACAATCCTTCTTTGATACTGATAAAATTTGGCTAAATCACCAATCCTTTGACAATTAAAACATGTTAAATTATTAGGAGTAGACTCACTTTGCTTTATCTTCTTTGGAAAATGATTAGCTAAATGTCCCATCTCCAAACACTTGAAGCATTTTATCTCATTCATAGAATTAGGCATACTAATTTTCTTAGCCTTCATCTTGCAATCATTGACCTTATGACCAAACACATGACAAATATGATAGTATCTATTAAATTTCAAATGCTTTATGGCATTAGGTTGTCTTAACTTGTTGGAGTTAACACCCTCAGCTTGGATATTTATTTTTGTAGGTTTTTCATTTTCCTCTTCAATACTTTTCTCCTTTTCTTGAGATATTACTAATGGCTTCTCAATGACACCCATGCCTATTCTATCACTTGAAGACTTTTGATTCATCAATAGATTTTCAAGATCATTTGTGCTCTTTTCATACTTGGTAAAAGACTTAGCTTTATTCAAAACTTTCTCTAATTCAGCATTCAAAAACTTGTTTTCTATAATCAACTTGGAACATTTTTCTTCTTTACCTTTTAGGCTCTAGGATATAGACTCTAATTTGGAATTTAAGAACATCATTGCTCTTTCATGCTCCCTATTATCTTCAGTTATCTTAGCCTTAAAAATATTGAATTGAACTTATTAGTCTTTCAAATTGGCCTTTAAACCTTTACATATATTTCTTTCAATTTTCAAATCTTCAAGAGCAATTTTAAGTTCACTCTTATAATTTGGAATGCCTTCCTCATATTATTCATCTGATCCACTCTAGTTTCCTTCAATCTAATATGAAAAATCACCTTCATCATCTAATTTGATTGCCATGAAAAGGACTTCATCGTCATCCTCTACTTCATTTTCATTATGACTATTATCAGATTGACTATCATCACCTATTTATAAGTCATTATCATCCATTTTTGTGTATAAACTCCTTTTGTCCTTATAGAGCTTCTTTTTGTTATCAAACTTACTGAATGATCTCTTGTTTCTATCAAAGCTAAAATATTTCTTATCCTTTTTTTGGTCCTCATCCTCATCTTTCTTATTCTTTTGAGGACATTTGTTTAAAAAATGACCTACTTCACCATAGTTGAAGCACTTAAAAGGAAGATTACCTCTATAGTTACCTAATCTAGTCTTTAGTTTTCTTGAAAACAAAGTAATTAAATCATCATCAGTTAAATCATCTAATATAACATTTTTCCATGAGATCCCTTAATTTGTATCTTCTTTTCTTTAGGATTGTTCTCTACCTTGAAAGCAACATCCTTCTTAGGGGTCTTCTCTTCATTTATCCTCATCTCATAAGCAGTGAGAGATCCATAAAGAACATCCATCTTGTTTAGTGTAATATCACGACTTTATTCAATTGTAAATACCTTAGAGTCACACCTGTACTATAGAGATCTTAAGACCTTTTGAATAATAACATCTCCTTTAAGATATTTTCTAAGACCCCTAATCATATTGACTACATCATCTGCTCTATTCAAGAAGGATGCCACTGACTCCTCCTCCTTCATTTTAAGACTCTCAAACTATCTTTTCAAAGTTTGTAATTTTGATAGCTTAACCTTTGAGTCTCCTTCATAGATTGTCTTTAACTTAGTCTACATCTCCTTAGTTGTTTGATAGTGAATGACCTTTGAAAACTCAATCTCTAATAGACCACTATAAATAGCATTCATATCCTTTGAATTTATTTCAAATAGTTTCTTATTAGTAAGACTAGTAGGAGAACTAATAGGAACAACATGTCCATCAACAACAATCTACCAAACATCAAATCTTAGATCTATAATAGAAGTATACATTCTTGAACTCTAAAAGGCATAGTTAGGACCATTAAATAATGGATCTTTTTTGGAAGAGAAGCCACCTTGCATTCTTTGACTTACCATTATACCTTAGAATCACCTTTCTAGTTGTTAGGCCACAAAAGGACTTACTCTAATACCAATTGATGGAGGTACACAACACTAAGAGGGGGAGGGTGAATTAGTGGTTTAAAAATATTACAATACAATTCCAAACTCTTCAAGCTACTTAACCAATCATATCAATATGCAAGATATATGAATCAAAGAACAAGCATGAATGAAACCATAACAAAAATATTTATGTGAGAAACCCTGATGGAGGGTTAAACCCACTCTCAAGTCTATAAAATAATTAACTAAATTCCTATATTATTATTAAAAACAAGATACTTTAGTGAATAACCCACTTCATAAGGAGCACCAACCCCTAAAGATGACAAGTACCAACTTGCTTAATATGTTGAGCACCAACACAACACTTATCAAATGAACAACTCTTAAACTCTGATTGCTTCTCAATATGATAGAGAAACCCTATAATAACACCCTTCTCTAAGTCTACAACTCTACACAAGTCACCAATCATCAAGATATTTATTTAACACAAGAAAATAACTCCTGAAATCTTTTGCTTATATTCAAATATGACCTTATAAACTTGATAAAAATAATCAATAGAATTAAAAAATTGTGTTGAGTTTAATGACATTTTATCTTCTCAATCTCATATAAACATTAATCATGAATACCCCCAACAACCTTCACATAAGGTCTTCAAAATTCAATATACACTTGCTTGTCTAACTTTATTCACACCCCCAAAAGGCATAAATCATCTTGTATTTATAACATTCACTATTATGGTCAATAATATCACTTTATAATATATTAGAAATAATTTTTAATGCCCCCCAAGGTCAGCCATGATTCTCTTCATAAGCTTTCTATACCATACAATGAACTTATCTCACAAACACCTCACAAATAAGGCATAGATCCACTTATGTGACTATATTTGAATAAATAAAGATTATTCAAATCTTTAGAATAATTAAAAAATATCTTCAAGAGATCCTCAATAATCTCCAATCATCAATAAGACTTGATTTGACCATCTACCCTATAAACAAACTTAATCATTCAAAATAGTTTGCTTTTGCTAGCAAAACCATCATGGTCAACTATGAGTCAACCATTCAATAAAATACAAGTGACTAGGAACAATAAAACTCTCATGGAAAAAGAGAATACATCCCCTAAATCACCTTCAATATATTATACCTATTCTTATTCATTGATTAGACCTTCCAATTCCTCTTTTCACTCTGATCACTCTTTCTCACTTAAGACACCATTTCCTTCATATTGACTAGTCAATCTTAACCTTATATAAATTTGACACATAAATATGAATCTCTCTATAACTTCTCATTTATATTTGGGACAATTCTTGAGCTTCAACAATAAACCATTATATCATTTGGCCATTCACATAAATCTTCCTAAAAAACAAGAATACTCTTAACAACCCATTTTCTATGGGATCCACACACTATCAAGAGAACAAAAATACTTTATAAAAAACTTGAAGGAGTCCTCTAAAACCTATAATCATAATATTTTATCACCCAATAAATTCTAATCCCAGACCATCAAGATCCTCTCTATCAGGTTTAAGACTAGGGTTTTTGCACATAAAAACCTACTTAGTTTCTTAATGATCATTCATAAAGGATATGACCTTAATAAATGAAATAAATATTGGATAATATTATTAAAGACCATAAAAAACATATACAAAAGGATTAGATCCCCATTCATACCCTGCACATTCTAACGAACATAAGAATGTCCTTCTTGAGCTCACTAGACACCTTTCTAGCACCTCTTGAAGCTTTTAAACCAACTTTATAACTTTTTTAGCTCAAAATATGACCTAATAACTCATAAAAAAATATTTAAAGAACTTTCATAACAATATCTCATTCAAAAACAAGCTTCAACAACCTAAAAACACCCTTTGACCCTTCACAAAGCCTCACAAGCCCACCTAGGCCAACTAGGCCAATGGCCAAACTACCTTATAAACCATTATCCATCTCTTAAAAACCATACACATAACCTATTATCACATTATAAATGTATAAAATTTATATTCCAATCATACTAAGCTCTTCATCATGTCACACAAGCCATAATGCTCAAAACCTTATAGGTAATCATGTATGATCAAGCCTACAAGACATAAACTGACCTACATACCACATGAAGGCCATATAAAGGAAAACCTTTATCATATAAAACATCAATAACAAGTCAAAAATCATCATACCAAGATCATTTTAGCCATATAACATCCACCTAGGACACCTATGCACATGCTTACAAGTAACACATTATACTAAGCACATTATGCCACTGGGCTCCATCTTACTAACATCACATACCACTTTGTCATTGATAATGCCTCTAAGACATCAATGATAACAACTATCATCATTATCTAAAAATGTTGTGGCCCAATTTCATTGAATAAATTGTTAGAGTAGACACATGCTATTGTCTCTTATTCTAAAGTGTACAACATAGCCATAAGAGTTATAATGTGTTAAGAATCAATAATATCATATTTTGAAGAAACTATTGAAGCCATAGGTATTAAAACACATAAATACTTAGTAAATTGAAATATTTATATCTCAATTTATACACTCCACTAGTATATGGGATTTGGCCTACTATGTGGTGGTGAAATCCAAGGTCAATAGATCCCCTAGAAAAAGAAATAAAATTTAGTGATTATTTCTTATTTATTTGTATCATCACCAACATGACACAAAAGAAATAACATATGAAAACACAACTTTGGTAACAACAAAATTTTTAAATTGCTTTTGATTCTTAAGTATCATCATCAACATGACACGAAGGGAAGAGCATACATAATTTTACAACACAAATAGAATGTTGAAAGAAAATAATTGACTCTAATAAACAAATTGTGAGATAATTACTAGAAACTAAAAATGAAAACTAAAATGAAATGTTAGTAGTAAAAAATAAAAATAATTTGGTTTTTTTAGCCTTTTTGCAAAATTTATTTGACAAGCATCCTACAAATAATTTTGTTAGTGTTTGTTTAAACTTAGAGTCAAGGCAACATACAATAAAGTAAGAAAAAATCACAAAAAGCAATAAAAAAACTAGCCTTTGTTACAAATTCATAGTCACATAATAAAAAAAGTGAAATTATCACTGGTTAGACACAAAAAATAAATATAACATAAGAAAATACACAGAAATGAATTCACAATTTTAGAACAATTTTGCATGTAAACTTACCAAATTCTCAAATACAATTACCTATTTAACATCTTAAAATTATGATTTAATAGATGATAAAAATTATTTAATAGTGGATTATGATTATTTTGTAGTTTATAATGACAATTTTATAGTTTCAATACAATTTCACAATTGACTTGCACAAATCTGAAATAGAAAATACAAAAAAATACAAAAAAATGAGGGAATAATTTCATAGTTTATAGATGATTTCATAGCTAATGTCAATAATTTTATAGTTTATTTCAATGATTTCATAGTTAATAACAATGATTTTATTGATAAACTCATATAATTCATAGTTTGCCTAAAACAGAGTGTTATAGAAAACCAAAAACATAGACAAAAATAGAAAGATGTTGAAACGAAAAAAATTAAGAAAAAGATTGTAAAATTAGGGTAAATAATGATTTCATAGTTTTGGGTTATGATTTCACAGTTTATGTCTTTGAATTTATGGTTATGTAGTAGTCATGCACAACCAAACATAAAATGCCAAAAATTGACCTAAAATGTCAAAAAACACTTCCAAGAATGAGATCATACATATATACAAAAAAATAACAAAAATGAATTGAAAAATGCTTCTAAATGTAATTATGATTAATATGAGATGAAAAAGATGAGAGAATGGTCCCACTGGGCATGTCAAAATGTATTGAATAAAATCTAGAAGTGCAAATTAAACTAAGAAATCTTAATCTAAACCATCTCAAACTAAGATAGAGTTAAAAATAAAAGAGACAACACAAAAATATACCTTGGTTTCAAAAAGATTCTTCCATTATGATGTGAATTTTATTATCTCTCTTTGAATTTTGGTTTCTCACTATGTCAATGCAAGGTAAAATGGGAAGCCTTTTGGTGGGAAAATGTTCGTTAATGGCTTTGATTCGCTTTGGATTCACTTGTGATTTTGATATCACTTCATTAGCATAAGTCAGGATGATGAAAGTGATAGATTTAATGATTTTTTATATATTTTTTGAGGAAAGATCCTATGATGGAGGATTATTTGGATTTTTAAATAATCCAAACAATCTATAGGGGATAATGAGTCCTCATCCATGGGGATGATGACCATTTCAAATGGCTATGAGAAAATGGAGATGGCTAGTTGAGTCACCAAGTATGAGAGAAATTGTTTTACAACTCAAGGGATAACTCAAAATAATTTTTTTAAGTTATGGTATTGATTGGGGTGAGTCATTATGTGAAGGATATTAAAGTGGAATTTGTTGAGTGAGGTGTAAAATCTAGATTTAATTAAATTTGGATTTAAAGTGTACACAATTGATTAAATTTTATTTATTGAATTATATAAGAAGAGTTAAATATCATGAATTATAATTTGAATGTTAGGAATAATAATTAATAGGTTTTAGGTTCATTATGACACTAAATGTAATTTAGGTGTCTACAACTACATATAATAATATAATATGTTGGGACACCTTATCTATAGGGTGCACCTCTACCTGTAAACACCTATATAACCCATCAGACACTCTCACAAGATATGAGATTTCCATACTCATCTACCTATAATCCTAACATTCCCTAATAAGGTAGAGCTATCAAATCTTATACTATCAACATGCCCATTGCCTTGGGAAAGACCATGGATGGAATTTTCCCTATCCACCTTGAGGCTATAACATCCATGTTTAAAATTAGATTTGAAAAAGGTTGATAGGTTTAAAAATATATAAATAGTTATAACATATGTGATAAACTAATACATACCAGTCTAATTAATATAAATCCCAGATAAACAATATTCTAAATTTATACAATTGAGATTACTAAAAGTTTAAAAGTATAGCTATTGAAATATAGCATAATAAATAAGAAATAGTGGTACTTATTTTTTTTATTGTGCACATGTAGATCTAGAATGAAAATAGTTTTAAAGTATGAAGGACCAATATTTTTGATTAGTCATCATATTCTATAAATTGTACTTATGTATTTGTAGACACTACTATCAGATTTAGACACTATTGTTGATGGTAGTGTCTGACTATGACATAGGTGTCTAGTACAGAATAATGACTATATATAAATGTAACTAAATTCATTATTTTTGTTTCAATATTACCTTTCTACTGGTATATTCAAATCTAAGTTATAGGTTTTCTTTCTTCTCTCATTGATCAAATGTTAGATCTTTACCCTTGGAAAGAGTTTGTTGAAACAAATATTTAGTGGAATCCTAGTGTCAATATGCCCCAAATAACCCTTTGTCAATGGGTCATGCTTACATATATAAGACTCTAAGGAAGTCCTCATACTTCTGTATTTTTTCCCTATGTGTGGTAAATTATGTGCATGAGGATGCAATATACTATATGAAGATGCATGTAGTGATCTATCTTGTAGTTTTAAAATATCACTCATGGGATACTCTTTGAATTATTTAGACCTATAATATGATTGATCCTATCTTTGATATGAAAATAGGGATGAATAAGTAAAAATAAATTCTTTTGCAGTTGATCGATTTAGCTTTTATAGGTGTTTTCTTGGTATTTTGTGTATGAGGAATGAGAAGGCTTAGACTTATATATATACTACATCTTTTTAAAATATCTCATGGTAGGGATGAATAATACAAATAGGTTGACCCTTAGGTTTCTAATAATTTTCAATTTGGATGACTTTTGGATACTAGACACTAGATAAGGATTTATACACTATCATTGGTGGTAGTCTCCCTTTGTGGTCAGTATTGTCTAGAAGGATAGAAAATGGGTATGGATATGAAATTAGAATTTAAGTATTTTGGTTAAGTTTTAAAATTTATTTATAGTACAAGAGACCTATGTCATAATAATGATATATACCATATTAATAGATAATCATTTAGACATAATGAGATAGTGCATGCGAGTTTTTCAACATCAATAAGGTTTAGAAATGAAGGGTAGATCTTTGATTGCTATTTTTCAAATTTAAAAGACTAAGATGTTATTAATATTTAGTTTTAGTATCTACACCCCCTTTAATATAGTAATGAATAAGGGCTAAATTACTCAGTTAAAATAAATAAATGTGTATATGGGTGTGTATAGAACGCCTTGCCTTTGCTTGAGCCCACTTTTAGTGCTTCTTTGGTGTGTGGTCTATAACCAAGAGCATGTCACAGTATAAACCATTTCATATAATTTAAACTATGAAATAATTTAAATATTGGGAAAGAAAGAGAGCAAGGAAGGATTACACCTATGTGTTGATGCAACCATGTTGCCTCTTGATGATTTCACTTGGTAAAGATACCTATGAAGCATTGGAGATGAAAAAATTTTAGACTTGAACCTTGGATATTTGAAGAGGGAAATTGGAAATTAATATGCCCCCAATATGGTGTAAGGATGACTTATAACACATCCATTTATATCATTATATCTCATTTATAAAACTCAACTATTGTTACATATTAAATAGATTAAAAATTATTTTATTAAGATGTATTAATTACAACAGGAAGTATACTTATTGATCCCTTTATATCTAAAGTGGTCAGTTATTTTTATAGGTTGAAGTGATTAAATCATTAAACCTCACTAGATTTACAAGATAAACTTTAGTAAATCACTCATCCTACACTAGATTTTATATATATATATATATATATATATATATATTTGTGTGTGTGTGTGTGTGTGTGTGTGTGTGTTTACACTTGATGTGTGATGGTTGGGATGTAATTTGATCAATGGATATATCACCACTCTTCTTATACCAATTTGGTAGCATGATCACCTCCAAACTCTCCCTATTCTAGATATGGAACCTATACGTTGTATCCCATATGATCACTTGTGTACTTATTCATTTTCATAACCATAAAATAGATGAGGTCTCAAGTTTTTTTCTACCTGGCCAACTTTTGTAGCAAAGTTGATATCCCAAAATCATCATTATGTAGCACATACACAAGTGTATTCTATCCATGCTCTTTATTTATATAGACACTTTCTACTACTCATTTTCAAATTGTATACATTGATTACAATATGAAATTATTTTGGTTTTAGGTAAAATTTAAATAATTGATTCACACAAATCTCAAGCAAAGACAAGGTGTGTTTTACACACTAAAGTATGCATTTTATTTCCTTTAATAATTTCATTTACTTACATTATATATTTGGGAATGTATATACCTATATTTGATACAATCATAGTTTCATACTATTTTTCTATAGCTTTTTCATGTATATACCTTTTGATAGATAATTGGCCATCTAATGGCATAGTCTCACATGAACCATTTTGGTTCATGTTCCTTTTATTGCATTAATCTAATTGTTTATATATATTTTATTATCTAGTATCCCATTTTATAGTTTATTTAAGGGATTTATACTTATGTTATGATCATCTCTACATTTTTAACTTCTAGACACTACTGGTGGATCATGACACTAGAGTTGATGGTAGTGTCCAAAGTCAGTGGTAGTGTCTAGTATTAACTTTTGATCATTTTTATATACTTTTCATCTTATGGAATTTTTTAAAGAGTCATATGTTTACTGTATTGTCATTTTATTGCACACCACTATGTAATATACCTAGGGAGGGTAATATAATGCATATTTAAGGGTAAAATAGAGGAAAATAATCATAGAATGAATAGTAAATTAGAGGGATAATCATACATGCATAGAAAGAATGAGTGGTATAGATTAGTTGTACAAATAGAGGGACGTAGTCTATTTTAATGAATCCAAGTGAAATATATCAATTATATCCAAATGCTCAAGTAAGGAGGTATCCCCCTCATAATAGAAAGTGATTATGGAGTTATTCTTTCCTACCAAAAAGGAGTATTATATTTATATATAAATATATTTATTATTTTATCTATATGAGTGTAGAGGTTATTAACATATGTTTATAATTAAAAATCAAAAGGATTCCCTAAATATAAAAATACTATGGTAGTTTAAGACACCAAACAATCTTCTTAATTAACACATACTTTATCTTATTCAAAAGATATTGAATTTCATTATCTACAGGACTTCTTAAATTTAATATTTGAAGTATTCAAAGGTTAATTTGCATTTACATTTTTTATACCAAGTGTTGCAATAGGAGCAAGGGCATATAGTTCCATAGTCACCATTACACACACATACCTATGAAGGAAAACTACGTGTGATTATGAGGCACTCTTTAGATTATATGGATATGTAGGCATCCCTTATCAATATTTGGGTTGTTAGGGTTGTCTCAAAATATGTGCTAATCCTTTTTTACAAAGTTTAAGGAGGTCAAAGGAAAAAGGAGCTAGGGTTTTTCTCATTAGAGATATTTCACATATAATTCTATCTATTTATAAAAATAAAGTTGGGATATATGTGGCATCACACATTTAGATAAAGTTTAGATTGATTTTTAAAAATACCTAGTGACAGACACATGCATCAGATTTGTATACCTATTTCAATGGTAGTGTCCTAATGAAATGATAGTGTTTAGGAATAAAAAATTGCCAAAATGGAGAATAAATAGAGCACAAATATTTTTAACATGTATGAGATAAATCTTATCCATTTTTTAAATTTAAAATATAACATTAAATAAGATATATTATCTTTATCCCTTAGTTATATATTATTTTTTGTAGTTATTACATGTGTTTGATAGGTTACTTTATAATAAATTTTCAAACATTTCTCAAATATGAATCTTTATTACATTCAAATGTTTTATTTGTATAAGTGTTTTTATGTAATAAAAATATTTCACATTAAAAAACCCATTGTATCTCTTATCACAATCCCTTGATAGTAAGGGATCATCAACTCAAAAAATATATCTCATAATGAGTGTTGGATGGTTTATGGATAATGCCATCAATATTCTAATCTAGTACAAGTATTTATAGGCTCTCATCAAAATATCCTAATAACACATACACCATTGGCCCCTCTCCTTGATCACCTTGAAATTATGGGCCTATTTGTAAAAAAAGTGATTAGTCCCCTTGTCCCTCAGTAAGTAGGAGGCAAGGATCCCTATAATCACCTTATAAAGGGTCAATATCATTGACATCTCCACACCTATTGACCTAAATTTGTAATTCATAGCAACATTAGGTGCATTAATATCATGTAGGTACTCATCCCTCTATTTATAGTCTCTCTCAAATTCAAACCCAACCCATGGCCGTTAATCCAAATATATAGATGTTAGTAAGAGTGATGGTTCACTCTCTAGGAGCCTATAGAAACTAAAAGGTGTTCTCATATGCATCCTAATATGTGAATAGGTAATAAAATAACCTAATTGGTTGAGGAATAATACCAATTTTATCTATCCATAATATCCCTAGCTTGTCTAATATGGATAACTCATTGGTTGTCAATAGCCCCAAAATCATAGGAAGCCACTCCTACTCCCTTGTTCTATTCATCATATGTATCTCCCAAAAAAACATAAGATAAACATCCTAAATCATGTTTTAAGTTTAAAATTTTGATTAAACAAATCATTTTCATTCTATGATGAAACCTTCACCTACATAAAGTGGAAGTTCCATGTTTTATTAGTGGTGGTTATTGTTAGCCAAAATTTGGATACCTTAAATGAGGATCATTCAAAACTTTGATGTAATTGATCTTAACTTTGTTGATAGCCATTATGAAAGTCTTGTATTAGTCATTTGATGATCTATGATTATAGGTAGCATGTCTTTCATAGTAGTCTACCATGTCATTTAGGATGGTTTAATTGGTAGCTGAGTTAAGTCACTTTGTCTTGTCATTTATTGGTCATTATTTATGGTCTTCATTATGTGTTTAGCATTATTTAAGGTAAGTTTGATAAATTTAAGGTTTGTGTATGAGATCAAGATCAATTCTGAATCATGGACAAGGAAGAAGTAAGGTGGTGACCCTTTAAGGAGGAATGTGTTATAAGATGAGTAAGTGGAACAATGGGTAAATATAATAAGATGAGAACATTGGAATTTCAAGGATTTTGACAAGATTAAGATATTTTTTAAATTTTAAAATTTCTTTATTTGTCTCATAACGCTTATTCTAATTTTTTAAGATCACTATTTAAAGGGATCATGAAAAATTAATGTCTAATGTTATGTCCAAACATTAAAAAGGGTCCTTTATGTCATTTAACACTTGTTTAATGTCATAATATGTGTACTTGGTCATATGTCTCCTCCAAAATGTATTGACACTACTTTTACAATGTTGGAGCCTATTTATAATTACTCAACCATAATTTTATAATGTTCAAAAGGAGATAACGAGAAAGTTATAGAGTAAAAGAAGATGATAAATGTTTTGGCATGATTTTATTCCTCTTTATAGGTCATGGAAAGCTTCATGATTGTGTGGTTCATCATCTCCATTAGTTCAAGAAGGAAAATGGGGGTATAATCTTGAAGAAAGTAGGATTTTAGAGGTCTACTTGTAAGGAGTTTAAATTGAAAGGAAATGTAAAAGCTTATCTAAAGCTTATACTATTTCCATCATATCTAAGTCCATGCAAGGGAGTGAGCTGCAAGTCCAATCATGAAAAAAACTTACTTTCATTTCTATCAAGCTCTTAGTAAGCTCATAATGGTCACTTTTAGATTCTGAACCCATACATGATAGAGAGAGTCAGAACCTAAGATCATATTGAAATATGAATATCCTTGTTATATTCAAAATCATGGTCATAGGTAGGAGTTTTAGGCCCTAATCTTTATGATCAATTGTTAATAACGTAGGGTGATCTTAAACCCTACAAAAGCCCTACCAGCTCAAGTTTCTCTTTGTGATTGAATTTTTGAAGATAATTGAAAGAGTGAAAGTAATTTTAGAGGATATAGTTTTGTTTTAAAATACTTATATACTATATTTAAAGTCTCACTTGGCATATGTGAACTCAAATAAGCAAGAAATATTCATTTTAGAGGAGGTTGTAGGTTATAGACAATGGATTTCTTGATGTTTTGGGGTTTTAAATAGTTGAGATAATGTTGGTGAAGCTATCAAAACTCATCCAAAACTCCTTTATTATATTTAATTTCACTAAATAGTTATATAATTCCTACATATACCTAAAACTTCACAACATGATGGTGACCTATAGTTTTTCATAAGTATTCAACATAGATCAAGATTTTAGGAAGAATACTAGTAATATGAGGGCCTCAAATACATGAAAGGAGTGATAAGTATAATATTTTTGTATGGTTGTCTTATTTAAACTCATTTATACCTTCTCAAATCACTTTTAGATACAAACATGGTAGAGAGATTATGTTCTCATGTGTACCAAGGGAATGTGTACAGCCTACAGGTGTAGGAGGTCAACATGACCATGAGTTTTAGCCTCAAGAAACTAATTATGGAATTATTTTCCTAAAATTTTAATTATATATTCCTCAACCCCCAAATAATTCTAGTAGGGTTAAACTAGCCTAATTGCCTACAAACCCTCAAAGTATGAAAATCAAGTTGCAAAACCATTTGGAAGGTCAGTGTCTATTAAAGATAATTGATAAACATGGCATAAAATATTAAAAATATATTGGAGTAATTTAAAACAAATAAAATTCACTTTGAAGGTTTTATACCAAAAACGTTTCTTTCTCAATCCTATACACAGTCCTTCAATGCTGAGAAGCTATATTTTTGAGCTCAGAACTGATATGAGAGTTTATATTCAATACTGAGCATGATTTCATATGTGGATAGGGTTGATAACATGAGAATATTTTTTTCATTTTTTTTACTAATGACTATAAATTTATGAAAAGTGTTTAAGAGATGAGATCATTCTAAAACCCTTCTATCACCTTGTGAAGGACTCAAAGAGGCATAGTCTTTTGCATATAAATTCATGGAGACTTTTCATGGATGAAATTACTATTATATGTGTTAGGGGGTTACCATAATATAATATTGAGTCACTAGTTCATAATTTTAATCCCTCAAGTTTATGAACCTTCGTTAAGACTCTAAGTGCCTTAAACCTTGCTTAAACCCTACAAGAGACCCGATGGAGAATATTGGCATTCTAAGTGCCTCAAATGGATTGATGTGGCATAAAAAATATTTTAAAAACCTAAAAAAACATATATACACCTGAATGAGTCACTATTTTGGTATGTTTGAGGTATTTTTGTACATAATTAGGCCTAAAGAAGACTATTAGATGCCTAATAAGATAGGTTTTGAGGACTTTGCATGAAATTTTACTAAGTAAATCCTAATAGAGTCATTTAGAACAATTGATGAACTAGATAAGGTATGTTTAGGTACTTATATATACTTATTAAGGAGGTTTATAGTGATTATAAAATTATTTGGAGAGTTTAAGACACATAGTGTTGAATAATGATGCTATTAAGAGTTCCTATCAGACCTAATGCACATGTACCTCAATCTTGAAGATAGATTTGAGAATTAATAATAGTATAATGAATAATTACATGGTACTTGATATGTATTCAAGATGTGATAGTATTCCTCAATAAATAATTAGGCCAAGGATGGAAAGACAAACTTATTTTTGTGGTCAACACTTCAACCAACCAGGTTTATCAATGAAATATAGGTCCCTATCAGTTTGAAAAAGCTTGAAACTTGATCCTAGGCCTCACTAAGATGATATATAATTTTAATTGGCTTATTATTAAATTAAAATATTACAATAAGTATGTTCTATAGTACCACATGTCAAGACAAAGACTAGTAACTCCTTATAGACCAAGAATGGGCAGTTTCATGAATGAGGTTGATGAGTCATTAAGAAGGTTGAGGGTCACTACACACCACCCTTGATGAGGGAGAAAATCAAATCAAGGTTACACATGTTGAGGGATTTCTTAGGACTGCTCTTTAACAATTTTATTTATTGTAACTTGTTTCTCAAGAGATGACACTTGTCATTGTTCTTTTTTACACCTTTTCTCTCTACCTCTCTTTTATTTATCTTATATATGTTGCCTTGAATATCCTATAATAGATCCTTTGGATGAGTATGGTGAATACATACTTAATTAAACACATTTACTAGGCCTTTGAATGTTTAATAAATTTATTTATTGCCTTTTCAAATGCTTGTAGTCACTATACTTGTGTGATTATTGATGAATGCTAGTAATAGTGCCTTCACTCTCTCTCATTTGTCCTCTCCTACCTATTTTCAAATGTATTATCTTATTTTAGGTCACATGGTGAGTTTGGATAGTTTTACATAATTTAGAAGTGGATTTTAGTCATTAGTGTCTTTCTTATACCTCTTTATTAGCCCTTATATTGAATACATTATCTATGACCTTCATTTTAAAACACTCATGCTAGAAGGTCCTTTTTGAGTTAATGTGATATATTTTAGTCCTTATTCATGTTTTTAGTGAAGTATAGGTAAGTGGAGGGTGTAAAATTTAGTGCATTTCCTCTCTTATCTTTGTTTTCATTCCTTTTTATCCCTTTTTTATTGTAAGTAGTAGGTCTAATAGAAATTTTGAGGGTGATAACATCAAGGGAGATATATTTATCCATAGATTCAACTCATTTATTAGGACACAAAAATCATATAGGTGTATCCATGCTATAATTTAAGTGAGGATACTTAAAAACCCCTATCAAAGGTACATATTTTGATGATAATAGTTATGGCATGCCTGGTGGGACAAGGATTACATCCGATTGAAGAGTTTATTGATGGTACTCTTTAACACATTAGAATTTTAAGGAATGAATACAATAATTAATGGAGAATCCAATTGAATATAAGCTGGTATAAGTAGTTTAATGTCTAAAAATCAAAAAATTGGTATGTATTCTCATCATTCATTTGGTCAAAATGCATATTCTATACCTTCACATTATTCATATCAGGTTGATGTCATTCATGGATTCACCCCAAGTTGATCTCAAGTAGTAACATGTCAACCTTATCAAGGTTATCATCAACCTTATATTCCCTCTCATAATCTAATTCAACCTATTTGGTAGCCTAATTATCACTATATTCAACCTTGTTAAAGTTATGATAATCTTACTCAATCCCTAAAATAAATTTTATTAGAATGTGAAATGCAAATGAGGGAGATTGATAGAGAAAAATATCTTGGCATAATTTTCCCTATCCCTTCCAATCAGAGTTATATAATTTATAAATAAATAAGTTTCTTATAGATGGTAAAGATTAAATGGGTATTTATTGAGAGAGAAACCCACCATCTACCAATTGATGAAATGTTAAAAATAAGAGGTCTGATTCAATATATTGATAATATATTAATACTTTAAGAGAGATATAAAATGCATTACATTAAATCATGTATGCCTTCTCCTAATCCAAGTTAACGATTGTTACTCTATACCCAACCCTAGTTTCAATAAGTCATCAAGAGAGGTGTATGCCACTGTCACCCTCACCCACTCTTCCTCAATATTTTTAATGGATACCTTATTAGACTGGGATCCCTAATTATGTACTGCCTACTATTAAGAAATAACCTTATTTTGTGCCTATCCAAAGTCAAAAAAAGGAGAAGGATATGGATGTTAATTCAATATATCTTTTAAGTTATTCAAGATATTCACCTACCCTTCAAGTTATAGACATATATGATGTTCAAGACAAATTAATGTTTGATAGAGAAATTGAAGAGTGGAATAAGAATAACGAAATACCCTCAACTTAGTTCCCCTCTCCATACCTTTAATAACATCATAATAAACCTAGTACTCCCAAATTCCTAAGTTGTAAGGACACTTTATTAGGTTTCAAGCAAGCCAATGAAGTCTCTTTCCCTCCCACTCCCTCCTTTTTTTAAGGATAACTAGATAAATTAAGAGAAAAAGATGGACATTCAAATGTGAATGAGTTATTTTTAAAATTAGGTGACAAAGTAGTAGTCCTTGAAAAGTAAAATCAATTTTCTGCAAGTGAATCTCAAGAAGGTTACGAGGAGAGTGTTTCTAGTGTATATGATGAAAAGATATTTCTTAGAAGTCTTGTTTATTAAGTAGGAAAAAAAATAGTATTTAAGGATAAAGATAATTATGATAATGATGGAGGGGTGAAAACTAACATGACAACAATATATTTTAAAATTAATTCCATTTAAAAGAGTGAACAAGAATATCTTGATCGAGCATGGCAATAACTATACAATAGTTTGATGAAAGAAATAAACTTGCTCAGAAATCATGTGATCCCTCTAGAACATGAAGGTGAATGTAAACATGAGGTTTCAAAATTTGGAAGCCTCATATAAAATTACAAATCAGGTTTTTCACAAGAGAGATATGATGAATTGAACCTTGAATAGGTAGATGAGCTTCCATTCTTCATGGATGAAGAAGACTTATCTAGTTCTCATGAAATGAGTCTTGATAAAAGGAAAGTTGACCATGTAGTAGTTAATAAGGTTGTATCTAAACATGATTTAATCCTTCTTGAATGTACCTTGTGATATTATCCTTATTTAACCTCATGGGAAATATATAGAACTTGAAGAATATAAATTATATCTATGGCATGAGTATATTCAATAATTTGAAGCATTTAAATAGCCTGTTGTCCCTTAAGAGAATGAAAATAATGGAATTGAAGTTGGTATAATTTCAAGTGATGAATAAGATTCTACCTTCTGGGAAGAACTAAAAAAAATTCAATTTTAGATAGTACACATACAAGAGAATGCTAAGATTCTTATCTTGGCCAATGAGCATGATGAAGACATGCTTGAGAAAACACTTGAAAAGAACATCGTGGTAGCTAATATTTTTGAGTCTCATGAAAGTTCAAGGAGGTATTGAGGACATGTGGTAGTCCTAATTGGACATGTTAAACTAATTTAAAGAGTTTTATAGGTTCACACCTCTAAAAAGATAAGATGAAGTTGTTGATGAGAAGTACAAAACTCCTAGAAATCCAACAAGTCCTATAATACATCACCAAGAGGTTCAATCTCATGACGTAGAAAAATATGATAAATATGATTCTATTTAAGGTGAGAAAGAGATAGAGTTTGAGTAAGGAAATAGAAGATGAAGCTAAGAATTTTTTTGCTTTTATGAATCAAACCATGGTCACTTTGGAGGTCTCTCACATTACCAAGGATGGATAGTAATATGATGCAAGAATTTAAGATCAAGATGAATTTATCTTTGTTAGAGATAATTTTTATACTATAAATCCATTTTAGGTCAATAAAAATAAGGTAGTGGTCAATAAAGTAGTTGTTTAATTAAGAAAAATGCCTAATCAATGGTTTGTATACCATTTTTGTTCATCACATGAAGCTGACTAAAGGAGTTTTCCTTTTGATCTAGGAAGATAAGATATGAAAGGTTAGTTTTACATAGTATTTTATTGTCTTGTATTTCCTCCAAGATATTTGTGGTAAGAGTGTTTTGTCTTATTGTTTTTTTATGTGTGTGTCTTGATTTATTATGCTTACTTTTTGTCTTGTTGTGGTAGTGAAGGAAATCATCTATTTTTATTATTTCAAGAGGTTCTAAATCAAGTGTCAATGTCAAATAATGTTCTATTTGAGTTGATATAACTCCATATCCCAATTGATAGAATAGGAAATTGGTCTATGGTGCATATAAAACATACAATCCCAAGAGGTCACCAGAGATTTTAACCAAAATTTGGCTACCATGAACGAGGATCATTAAAAAAATTGATATAATTGATACTAATTTTGTTGATAGCCATTATGAAAGTCTTGTATTAGTTATTTAATGATATAAGATGATATGTAGTGTGTCTTCCTTGACAACCTATAAAGTCATTTATGATGGTCTAGTTGGTAGCTGAGTTAAGTCACTATGTCTTGTCATATATTGGTCATTTTTTATGGTCTTCATTATGTGTTTAGCATTGTTTAAGGTAATTTTTATAAATTTAAGGTTTGTGTATGAGGTCAAGGTCAAGTTTTAATCAAGGTCAAGGGTGACCATTTAAGGAATAATGTGTTATAAGTTTAGCAAGTGTACCAATGATCAAAGCCAATAAGATGGTAACATTGGAATTTAAATAATTTTGACAAGGTTAAGGTGTTTCTTTAAAGTTTAATGTTTCTTTGTTTCATCTCATAATGCTTATTCCAATGTTTTAAGATCACTCTTTAAAATGATCATTCAAAAATGAACGTCTAATGTTATGTATAAAAATGAAAAAGGGTCCTTTATCTTATTTAACACTTGTGTAATGTCATACTATGTGTAATTGGTTGTGCATCTCCTCTAAAATGTCTTAACACTACTTTTCTAATGTTGGAACCTATTTGTGATTACTCAACCATCATTTTATAATGTTTAAAAGGAGATAATGAGAATGTTTAATTATAAAATATGGGAAACATTTTGGTTGTGACTCCTTAGTACATGTCAGGTGAATATTCATGATTAAATAGTCCATCATATACATTAGTTCAAGAAGTAAAAATGGGTACAATCTTGAAGAAAACAAGCTTTTGGAGGTCTTCTTGTAGGGAGTTTCCATTGAAAGGAAATACAAAATATTATATAAGGTTCATACCATGTCATTAAGATCCAAATCCATGAAATGGAGTGTTTTTCATGTCCAATCATGATAAAAAAATTTACTTTCATTCATATAAAGATTTTGGCAAGCACACAATAGTCATTTTCAAATGCTCGGTCTATACAAGAAAGAGAGAGAGTTATAACCTAATCTCATATCCATAGATGAGGACCATTGTGACCTTATAAATAATATTTATATTTAGGTTTTTCATGCCCTAAACTTTATGAATAATTTATAATAAGGTAGAGTGGTCTTAAACCCCACAAAACCCCTATCAACTTAGGTTTTTCTTTGTGATTGCATTTTTAAAGATCATTGAAATCATGAAAGAAATGGGTGAGGATATGGAGGGTTTTTAAAATTCATATATATGATGTTTAAATCCCCCATTGGCATGTGTTATCTCAAAGAGGCAATAAATCTTCATTTGGCCTAGGTTGTAGGTTGAAGACAATTGATTTCTTGATGTTTTAGGGTTTTCAATAGTTGAGAACATGTTGTTGAAGCTCTCAAAAATCCTCCACACCTCCATGATGATATGTAAGTTAATTAAATAATTATTAAATTCCTATATGGACCTAAAAATTTATAACATGATGGTGACCAATATTTTTCCATAAGTATTCATCGCAGGCCAAGGTTGTAGGAAAAATCCTAGTAATATGAGGTCCTCCAATGCATGAAAGGAGTAAGAATTAGAATTTTTTTGTATTGTTGGATTATTTAAACAAATTTAGACATTATTAAAGAATTTTTATATCCAAAAATGATAGATAGGTTATGTTCTCATCTATACCAAGGGATTGTGTACAACCTACAACTATAGGAGGTCGACATGGTCATGAGTTTGAGCCCTACGAAACCACCGAGGGAATTAGTTTCATAAAATTATAATGATATAATAGAAATTCAAGGGTTTAAAATATTTTTGGTGATATAAACAAAAAATATTCCAAGATAAACCTACAGTGATCTCAAGTTTGAAATTGTGAACAAATCTTCATGTGCAAGGTGAGCTAAAGAGACAAATATTACACTTCATGAGAGGTACGAAAGTCTAAATCCTCAAGAGGAATATCATGAGGAAATTGAGATATAATTTTAGGGATAAAATGATGAAATCATGCATCATAAATGGTTAAAGTGATAAAAATTTAGAACTACAAGTTTGTATACCTATAGGTCTACATTTTCAAATAAATGAAATAAACATTATATTTAAAGATGAGGTCTAAGGATAAAATGGGTTATAGAAGCTGTAGGTAATAGTTGAGAATATATGAGCATGGAAAAACATGTTGGATTGTTTTTAATGATGTCATTTTGATGTCATGTATGTGTCCTAGTTAGTAGATGAAGTGCCTTGATAGCCTAAGTGATAATGACAAAGTGTACAATGTGTTTGTCATAGTATGCTTAAAGTATGCTTGGTTGATCTTTAGTTTTAGTATGGTTATATATGTTTAGGGATGAGTATGGTGATTTGAGGATATGAAATGGGTCTTATAATAGGTTTTATATTCTTTGAGTTATTATGTACTTGAGTCAATTTCATCTGGTTGATCATTGTTTCCATCTAGACATTTTGGGTCTAGTGGCAGAAAATCTAAGTAGGTAGTTTGCTGAAATCACCATTTCCATGTGTGGATGATTCATGGGGATTTTTTAATATGGTTTTGATCAATTTTTTTCCTAATTTATATTTACTAAATTATAGTTAATGTGACAAATTTTAACATAAGATATACAAGTGCAAAGTTGGGCTCTTAGGCAGTTTGACATTGTTTTCCCATACTTAGCCAAATTTACAATGTGGTAATAAAAGATGAGTAAGAATTTTGATGGTGTTATATCTCACACATGTGAATGTTTTAGGATCATATTGATATATTTTTGGATTATCATATGTGAGGAGATCATATGGTCTAAATTTTAGACCATGTGATTTAACACAATAAAAGATATGTGGGTGCAAAGTTCCTCCCTCAGATAGAAGTTCACTAAGTTCTAAAATTTAGCCATTTTTCAAAGGGAGATCTAAAAATTTTCATTTAATCACATAGAATATTGATGATGAAAAATAAATCTAAGCTTGAATACATTATTTTTCTAAATACAAGAAAAAGTTGAGTAAGCAGTTTGGTGATGGCATGTCTCACATGTGTGAATGTTTTAGGAGGAAATGGTCATATGGGTTTGTTCATTATTTTTCCAAGTTTATATGGTTTAAATTTTAGAAAATGGATGTGATCAAGGTAAAATATATGATTGTGAAAATTTTGCCTTCTAGGTAGATAGCAATGGTCCCCATAGTTTATTTTGTATGATGTTAAAGATCATGACTAAATGAGATCTAGTGGCTCACAGGCATTCATACAGATAAATATGTATGGTGTGTGTTAAATCCAATGATTTAAAATTTTCATTTTTTAATTAATTTAAATATAAAAATCCTTACAAAAGGATCAAAATATCATGTTTTTTCTAAGGTGTCAGGGAGAAGTGAGATCAGGATAAGTGTTTGAAGTTTAATGTTGAGCAGAGGTAATGATCAAGTTTCTTCTAAGATATAATGGTGAGAATATTTTGATACATTTAAAAATAAATGGTTCATATTTATCAATATTTTTTCAATGTTTCCAATTCTTAACATAGATAAATATTGAGATATGTACATGAGATCGATGGTGCATATGTGGTCAAGATTACAAGATTACACAAGATGAGGTTAATTGTTTGAAGTTTAAAATTTAGCCAGTCCCACACTATGAGTTAAATTTTGAAGAATATTTATGGTGTTTAATTGATCTAATTATTGAGTACATGAGATGATAGAATGGTGTTTGAGGTTTAACTATGACTTTTTAAATTCAAATATTTGAATTTAACATAGGAAAAACTAGTGCTTAGTTTATGTGTTATATCTTTCAAACTATGCAGAATTTACACATGATGTAAAAATTGAATTTTTATAGGACTATAATTCAAATATATCAATATATATTTAAATATTTTAAATTTCTTACAATCAAAGATATTGAGGTTCAAAATTGACTATGTGTTTGTGCATGTTTCGTAAGTAACCTTATAAGGGTATTTGACTTGTGCTTATTGGTAATTTAATGTTTTAAGATGAAATATTGATCAAATAATATTTTAGACTCCATTCAAATGTTATATGTGAACTATGAAGGTTTTAAAAATCATATCTAGTATGAACAAAGGTTTAGAAATTAACTGTGTGTTCACTCATAATGGTTGTTGTAGAGAATGTTGTTTGAGAAAATTATGGTTAAGAAGAAGGGTATTTTGATGGTTGTTAGATCTTAAGGAGGACATATAGATCATGTGGAATGGTTTCATGAGTTGGAAAGTGTTCTTGTGTTCTTAGTTTTCTTAGAGAAGTGTCAAAGAGGTGAATGGGTCATAATAGGACCTAAAAGGTGACTTAAGCCTATTTAAAAGTGTATTATGATTAAGTGTGACCCATGTTAGATGCCTTAATGGTGAAGGAATGTGTTTTGGCTGAAAATAAATATTATATACTTGATAATTCATTAATTATATATAAATAGTAAAACCAAATGAGATGGTTTCTATATTTGTAAGAGGTGTGTGTATGTGAAAGTTGTGGAGTGAAGGAGAAGGAGAGTGCTTAGTAGATGATTTTTTGAGAAAATCAGATTGAGGAATATGTGTATGACCTATAGGTCATTTTTTACATATTACAATAGTGATCTTGTAGGTTGAGAATGAGATAAGAGGTCTAGGGTGATCCAAAAGGATGTTTTGGATGCTTTGAGTGTGTGCAGAGTTGAAGAGAGTTGATATACTTTGCATCTACATCAGATTTGTAAGAAATTAGAGTTTAGGAGATGTTGTGTTCATATGTGTTATTTTGGATACTCAACATCTAGGAGTTGTAGCCTCCTTTCAAGGTGAAACTTGCTAAAGGTCTATTTATTTTGGCAGCTCAGTTAGATAGGTGTAACAACTCCTTATGGTATTATAGTCTCACTAAAATAAGGGATGGTAGTTCCTTGATCAGTTACAGCTAGCATAAATTAGTTATTTTTATTATAGTATAGTATTCTAATTATAGGTTCTAGTGTGTTTTCTACCCCAATAGGGTTTCCCACATATGTCTTGTGTTATGTGCTTAATCTTGCATTATCTCTCTTGTTCATTACTATAAATGATGTGTATGCTTCATGAATGCTTGTGGTAATTGATTAAGAGTTTACAAGGATTGAAATTTAATTTGGATTATCTAGGATCTCTAATTCACCCCCTCTCTATGATTGCACCTATAAAAATTGTTATTAGATTAGGTCCACTGGTAAAAGCTTGATAGCTTAAAGGTGGTCTAAGGTAAAATATGGGTAGTTATCAAGGATGTTTCTCTACTAAGAAATAATTGACTTTTAATGGATCCAATTATACTTTTTGGAGTGTAAGGATGAGAACATACATTAATACCCTAGGGTTTGATGTATGGCAATTTGTTGTGGATGATTATGTTGCTCCAACTACTCCTCCATCTTGTGCTAAAAATAAGAAGTTGTTGGAGAATAATTCTAAGGTAATGAATGCTATTAATTTTGGTCTTACAAAGACTAAGTTAACCAAGGTAATATTTTTTAAATATGCTAAAGAGACATGGGACAAATTTTAGATCATTCATGAAGGAGATTCAAAGGTTAAGTTGGCAAAGTTATAGACTCACTGAAGATAATTTGAGAGTCTTAAAATGGAAGAAGATTATGTGGCATCCTTTCTATAGAGAGTTGATGATATTATGAATATCATCTGATGTCTTGGAGAGAACCTTGAAGATACTAATATATTTTAAAATTTATTAAGGTCTATATCTCTCAATTTTGATCCAAAAGTATCTAATATTGAATAAATTCATGATCTTACTTAGTTGAAGATGGATCAATTGCATGACACCCTTACTACCTATGAGATGAGAGTAATTGATGATATACCAATCAATAAAGTAGTGTTCAAGACTAAAATTAATATAAATAATAAGTTACAAGGTAATAAACCCAAAGAGGATTAGATATATGGAATTGATGAGGATGAACTAATTGTTTTGATCACTAGGAAATTGAAAATAAGCTCAGGTTAGTATAATGATAAACTACCCCTCAAATGTTTCAACTATGGAGAGATAAGACATTTTGCTCATAATCTCCCTCATAATCATGAGAATAATGATGATAAATATAATGGTGAAGGTCAAGATGAAGGCAAGAAGACATATAGGAAGAAAGTATTTAGAAAGTATAACAACAAGAAGTCCTTAAAGAAAAAGAAGAGTCTCTACACCAAAGAAGATTACAACTCATCAGATGAGAGTGAAGACAGTGAATCAAATTATGATCATGAAGATGATGGTCCTATTTAATTTCAATCCCTATTCATGGCTGAGGAAGGAAGTTACTCATATTGAAAAGAGTCTACTTGGAGTGATTCAAATGTTGATAGAGATGAAGTGGACTATAAGATTGAGTTAATGAATTCCCTTGAAAAAATGAAGACTAAGAAGAATATTAAAAATAATAAAAAGTCTCAAATCAAGGACTATGAGGATAAATTATTTTTTTATGAATCAAGAATGAATGAAGACACCAAGGATCATGAAGATATGGTCAAGCATGTCTATTGTCAATTGTAAATTTTATCTACAAGCTTGAAATCCAAATAATATGAATGTTCAAGGTATGTAATTGATAATGACTCATTTAAATATGAGTTAGATAAGACATATAGTAAGGTAAAGTCATATGTGATATTTGAAAAGAACTCAAATGATCTAGACAATATTCTGAGTGGTCAAAAACATGCTAGTGATAGAACTAGTCTTGGATATGAAGAAGAAAAATAGAATGTAACTCAAGACAAGATGAAGACTAATGTAAACAATGAAAATCATACTTTGAAGACATATCATCAGAAAAGGAATAAAGGTGTTGGTAGAATGAAGACAAGTCAGATCAGATAGCCAACTGCCATGAGGTATACAAGTTCAATGGTTATGGTTACACATTTAATCAATTTGGGCATAAAGATAGATAATACAAGAGACTTGTTACAAATGATTTTGCATGGAATTATGATGGGGGTCATCAGTCAAATTTTTTGAACAAAGTTAAGTGTTTAATCTATCTTGATGTGGGACACTTTTAAAATCATTGTCCACATAAGGTTAGACAAGGTGAGTCCTCTTCAAAAAGAGGAGGTTGTTTCATTTGTCATGACATAAAACACATTGAAACTTTTTATCCAAACAAGGTAAAAAAAACTATGTTTCTATCAGCGATTATTATTTGATATAACTATGAGAAGATTGGCCACATTATTAGATTCTACAAATAAAGGCCTTTAAGTCAAAATAAGTTCAATCAGGCTCCTGGAGAACAAGGAAGAAGACAAGTTAACTCATGGAACCAAAGGTGGTAAGTTTGAGTTATGATGAGACTGCAGGTCTAAGTAATTAGTTTTTTATGTTGGAGAATGCTATAGAAGGTGAAGAGTGATAAGGGATCTCATTGTCTGCTCATGTTGTGATGAAGAGACTAAGCTCAAAGAAAAGACCAAGGTACTAATTGAGGCTAGTTTTAAGGTAATTGTGGATCCAAGTGAATATTTTGCTATTATTGAGCAAGTATCATTCAAAGAAAATCAATTGTTAGTGCCTAGTGATAAGCTTCCAATTTGAAAATAAGATTATACAGATGAAAAGGTATGTCATGAATCTATGTTATATCTATGTATTTTCAATCCAATCATAGAGGAGAATATTTTAGTGGATGATCATGTTACTTCTCTTAAGATGAAGAAGAAGAAAAATAAATAAAAGTATTATATGACCAAAGAGGATAAGTAATATGAGTTGTGGGAAAATTCTAGTTTCAGACTATTCTAAGACATTGTGAAGTAGGGTGTCTCGATCTATGATTCTTAAGAGACTCCTTTTAGTGAAGAAGTAAGTATTATTATATATGCAATGTTTGTAGGGTTAGAATGGGTGTTTCTAGGTGGCTTAATTATATTGTTGCAATGTGAAGAATATATCTATGCTCAGAAAGGTCTATGAACTTCTTTTTTATGTGTTCCAGGTGATTTCAAGCTTTGAAGATCTTTTGTGTGCAATTAGAGAATTTTTGTTTTCTCTTGAGTTTCCTAGTTTGTGCTTAAGAGTATGCAGGTCCTAAAATGGGTTATATTATGTATTGGTTCCTAAAGATGTGGAATCTCAAATTTTTCTTAGAAGTGTGTAATGGTTATGTTCAGGTGTGCAAGAAGTTTTAGAGGAGGGTGTTGATTAGAAAGAGGTTTGTTGACTTTGTTTGTTTTAAGATTCTAGGGTTTTTGGCTCAAATAGAAAAGTAGTTTTTCCTTATGAGTTGTTATATTAGGATTGTTAATAGGTTTAATGAGACAAATGGGTTGTCAAATACAAATTCACATAGATCTAAAGGTTTTTGGAATTCAATTATTCAATTTTTTTATCAAAATGGAGGCTTAATTGGCTAGTAGGTTTATGAAGGAAGTATGTTACATATGATGATATAGGTGGTGAAACTTGGTGTGATTGAGGGGGAATATGAGATTGATATAGATATGAAGTTTTAGGTCTTGAATTTATGTCTAATTTTTTTTTGGGCATTTACAAGTTCTAGGTAGGGATATAAGGAGAATAGACATCCTAGTGTGAATAAGAGTGTTTTTTGATCAATTTATCCCAAAGATAAAGTTATGTATTTTTTAATGTGAGTTATAATTATTTTTTAGAACATGTTTCCTCTTTGGTGAGTGGCATGAAGAATTGTTGATGAACCTTGAGGTGGCTTAAGAGAGAAGGCTAGTAAGCCTATGTGGTGATTCTTCATGGTGTGGAGATCTGAAGATGTTGAAGAGGTGAAATGGCTCAAATATCTTATGGGATTCCCCTTCATATGTTTATTCATGAGTTACATTATATTTAAGTATTTTATGGGTTCTTTATTCATTAGTTACAGTGCTTGGTTGAAGAAGAATGTTGGCATGTAGCAATAAGAGGTAAGATCAAGGTAAGGGGGAGATTGTATTATCTTTATAAAATGGTCTTCTCTTATTGGTATTATTTTCAGTTACTTAGGATCAATTGCTTCCCACTTTGTCATTATGTCAAAGGGGGAGAAAGTTCCTATTTTGAGAGTACTTGAAGAGAGAAAAGGAAGGTGAGATGTATATTGCTTTATGATGGGTGTTGAAATTAATAAAAAAGGGGTAGATTGTTGGATATTTTTCAATGATGTCATGGTGATGTCATGGAGGAGTCCTGTTGAGTGGATGAAGAGCCTTGATAGCCTAAGTGATAATGACAAAGTGTGCAATGTGCTTGTCCTAGTATGTTTGGTTGATATTTAGTTTTGGCATGGTTAGAGATGTTTATGGATGATTATGGTAATTTGAAGATGTTAAAGGGGTATTATAAGAGGTTTTATATGATTTTATTTATTTTTTGCATGAGTGTATTTCATCTAGTTGATCATTATTTTCATCTAGACATTTTGGGTCTAGTGGTAGAAAATATGAGTAGGTAGTTTGTTAACATCACCATTACCATGTGTGGATGAGTGAAGGGGATTTGGTTATATTTTTGTGATCACATTTGTGTCTAGTTTATACATGATAAATTTTATATCATGCGATGAAGTGAAACATAATATATGAAAGTGCAAAGTTGGGATCCCAAGTAGTTTGATAGTGTTTTCCCATACTTAGCCAGATTTACAATGTGGAAAGAAAAGTTGAATAGGTATTTTTATGGTCTTATATCTCACATGTATGAGGGTTTTATTAGTATATTTTTATGTTTTTGGATTTTACTATGTGAATCATATGGTCCAAATTTTAGATCATGTTATTTAGCGCAACAAAAGATATGTGGGTGCAAAGTTGTACCCTTAGATAGAAGTTCACTAAGTTCCAACACTTAAATAATTTGTAAAGTTATATTTAATGGTCTGCATTTCATCACATCTAATATCAATGGTGAGAAATGAATTTGATCTCAAATACATTATTTGTATAGATATAAGAAAGAGCCAATTAAGTAGTTTGGTGATGGCATTTCTCGTACGTGTGGATGTTTCAAGAGGAAATGGTCATATGGGTTTGTCTATTATTTTACCTAGTTTATATGGTTCAACTTTGAGAAAACATTCAAATGAGTGAGGTAAGATATATGACTATGCAAATTTGGCTTTCTAGACAAATAACAATGGTCCCCATACTTAGTCTATTTTACACAATGTTAAAGATCAGGACCAAATGAAGATCTAATGGCTCATGGGAGTTCATATAGATCAAGATATATGGTGCATGTTGATTAAAATTAGTCAAAATGTTTTTTGGTTAATTAATTTAAAGATTAAGCTCCTTAAAAAAGGATCAACATAGTGTATTTGTTTTATGGTGTCAGGAAGCAGCGAGATGAGGACAAGTGTTTGAATTTTAATGTTGAGTAAAGGTAAAGATAAAGATTATTATAAGATATAATGGTGAGTGGATGTTTGTAAATATATAGATAACTGGTTCATATTGAGTGATATTATTTCAATGTGTCTAATGTTTAACATAGATAAAGACTGAGCTATGTATAGGAGATCGATGGTGCATATGTGGTCAAGATTGCAAGATTGCATGAGATGAGGTCAACTATTTGAAGTTTAAAATTTAGGCAGTGGATAAAAATGAGTTAAAGTTCCAATAATATTTATGGTGTGTAATTGATCTAATCAATGAGTACATGATATGATAGAATGGTGTTTGAGGTGTAACTATGACCATCTAAATTCAAATATTTGAATTTAATAAAGGAAAAACTAGTGCTCAATTTTTGTGTTATATCTTTTGATCTATGCAAAATTTTCTCATGGCGTAAAAATTGAATTTGTAAAGGACTCCAAAGAAAATCTATAAATATATATTTGAAGATCTGAAATTGTGGATAGTCAAATATATTTATGTTTAAATGTTTGTGTGTTTGTACATGTTATGTAAGTAACCTAAGAAGGGTATTTGAGTTTTGCTTAATTGTAATTTGATGTTTTAAGATGAAATATTGATCAGAGCATGTGATAGAATCCATGAGGATGTTCTATGTGCATTATGAAGGTTTAACCAACCATATCCAGTATGAACAAAGGTTTATAAACTGGTTGTGTGTTCACTCATAATGGTTGTTATATAGAATGTTGTTTGAGTGAATTATGCTCAAGCAAAAGGGTAATGTGATGGTTTTTGGAACTTAAAAAGGACATATATATCATGTGGTATGGTTACATGAGTTGGAAAGGTTTCCTGTGTTCTTAATTTTCCTAGAGAAGTGTAAAAGAGGTGAATGGGTCATCATAGGACTTAAAAGGTGACGTAGGCCTATTTGAAAGTATGGTGTGCTTAAGTGTGACCCATGTTAGATGACTTAAGGGTGAAGTCATGTTTTATAGATAACATGAAAGATTGTGGAATTGATAATTCATGAAGGCTCTATAAATAGTGAAACCAAATGAGATGGTTTCTAGACTTGTAAGAGGTGTGTATATGTGGGAGTTATAGAGTGAAGGAGAGGCAGAGTTCCTAGTAGATGAGTTATTGAGAAGAGTAGATTGCGGACTATGTGTATGAATTTTGGGTCATTTTTATAATGAAATAATAGTGATATTAAAGGTTGAGGATAAGTGAAGAGGTCTAGGGTGATCCAAAAGGATGTTCTGGATGCTATGAGTGTGTGTAAAGTTGAAGAGAGTTGATATACTTTGTATTTACATTAGATTGGAAGCCAATCAGTGTTCAAGAAATGTTATGCTCATAATTTTTGTTGTGTTTAATAAAAATCTAGGGGGTTTTATCCTCCTTGCAAGGTGAAACTTGCTAAATGTCTAGTTGTTTTGGTAGCTCAACTAGATGGATGTAGTAGTTCCTTGTGGGATTGCAATCTCACTAAAATAAGGGATGGTATTTCTTTGATCAATTATAGCTGGTATAAATTTGTTCTTATTATTATATAATAGTAGTATAATTGCATGTTCTAATGGTATTTCTCCCCAAAGAGGTTTTCCCACATATGTCTTATGTTATGTGCTTAATATTGCTTTATTTCTCTTTTTCATTGCTATGAATGATGTGTATGCTTCATGAATGCTTGTGGTAATTGATTAAGAGTTTAAAAGGATTGAAATTAAATTTGGATTATTTAGGATCATTAATTCACACCCTTCCCCTCATTTATTATACTTATAATAAAATAGAGATAAATAGTGAGTATAATAACCATTCTTAGGCACCAACAAGTATTAGGCCAAGAAGGAACACCTACATGCCTAATTGAGACATGCAGGTTTATTCTCAAGTTAGGAAGAAAACATGCAACATTTATATTGAGATTAAGGTTTTGATGTTTAGTAAAGGTATCAATTATCCTAACATTGGTTTTAAAAATGATTTTAACCTTATGAATAAGAAGACAAACCCCAAACAAGGCCACTAGGGTCAAACTAGCCTAATTACCTAAAAACCCTCTAAGTATGAAAATCAAGTTACAAAACCTTTTGGAAGGTTAATGCATTTTGTATATAATTATTAAAAATGGTATAAATTTTTACAAACCTATTGGATTCATTTCCAACCAAAAATATGAACTTTCAAGGTTTTATACCAAAAGAATTTCTTTCTCGGTCCTATACATAGTCCTTCAAAGCTTAGAGGCTATCTTTCTAAGCTCAAAACTGACATGAGAGTTTGAATTTAATCATAATAATGATTTAAAAGATGGATAGGGTTAATAACATGATAATTTTTGAGTTTATTTTTTCACTTAAGGCTACAACTTTATGAACAATGTTTAAGAGTTGAGACCACTCTAAAACCCTTCTATCACCATGTGAAGGACTCAAAGAGGCATAGTTTTTTGCTTAGAAATTCAAGGAGACTTTTCATGAATGAAAATTAATATTAGAGGAATTATGAGGGTTTCCCTACTCCAATATTGGGGAATTATTTAATAATTGGAAGCCTTCAAGTTTATGAACTATTGTTAAGACTCCAAGGGCCTTAAACCATGCAATAATCCCGATGGAGAATACTAGCCTTCCAATTGAATTATATGGATTTATATGGCATAAAAACCTATAAACAGCTATATACACCTTAAAGAGTCACTATGTTGGCACATGTGAGGTACTACTGTATAGAATATGGCCTAAATATGACTATAGGCCTAAAAAGATGGGTTTTGAGGACTTTGCATGGAATTTTATTGAGTAAATACTAATTAATTCCCCTATAACCACATATTACCTAGATAAGGAAGGTTAATATTCTTCTAGATATTTATTAATTGGGTCTACAGTGATTATAACATATTTTGGAGAGTTCATGACACATAGTGTTGAACAAACATTTTATCAAGAGTTCTTATTAGACCTAATGCACCTGTACCTCAATATTGAAGGCGGTTTTTATATTTATAAGGATTATAATTAATCATTAAATTTTAATTTTAATCTAATCAAGTTGTGATAAGAGTCCTCAAGCAAGAACTAGTCCAAGGATGGAAATATAAACTTGTTTTTGTGGTATTTACTTTAACCAAACAAAATTCTTAATGAAATGTAGGTCCTTATCAATTTGAATAATATTTAAACTTGATCCTAAACCTCACCAAGATGAGAAATAAATTTAATTATCTTATGATGGCATTGGAAAATTCTAATAAACATGTTCTAGAGTGCCACATGTCAAGATAAAGACTAGTAACTCATTCTAGACTAAGAATGGGTAATTTCATGAATAACGTTGAAGAGTCATCATGAAGGTCAAGGGTCACTACACACCAACCTTGATGAGGAATATATCACATCAACAAGATACATTTTGAATGAGTTATTGGGACTGCTCTTTAATAGTTTTCTTGATTATAACTTGTTTTATTTAGAGATGAGACTTATCATTATTCTTCTTACACCTCTTCTCTCTCTCTTTCCTTAATTTATCATATATATTATACCTTGAGTGTATTGTAAGGGATACTTTGGATAAGTATGGATAATCTCTACTCAACTAAACACTTATACTATGCCTTTGAATGTTGAATAAAGGTGTTACTTACCTTTTCAAATAATTACAATCAAAGTACTAGTGTGATTGTTAATGAATGCTAGTAGTTGTGCATTCACTATCTCTCATTTGTCCTCTCTTACTTATTTTTAAATGGATTGTCTTCCTGAAATTGACATGGTGAGTTTGGATAGCTTTACATAGTTTATAATTGGATTTCAATCATTAGCATCTTTCTTATACCTCTTAATTATCACTTCTATTCAATAGATTATCTATGACCTCCACGTGCTTGAAGGTCCTTGGTGAGTTAGTGTGATATATTTAAGTCCTTGTTATGATCTTAGTGTAGTATAGGCAAGTGGAGGGTGTGAAATCTGGTGCATCACCTATCTTATTTTTATTTTTAGTCCTTTTTATTTCTTTTCCCTATAAAAAAGTAGTAGGTCTATTATTCATTCTAAGGGTGATAACATCAACGTAACTAGTCCTATATAGAGATTCACCTCAATTATTAGGTCACCCAAAACCTAGAGGTGTCTTCATGCTATCACTTAAGTGAATATTCTTGAATAAAGGGTGAAGTTTTTGATGATAATATTTACATAACCCCCATAAATCACTAAAGAAAATATAACCACTGCCCTACATTATGAAATGGTTATGTTAAACATCATGATGAAAATGTAAATATTAGTCTATGAATACCAATGTGACTACCCCAAAAACCTCCCTAAACCTCAAAATTTAATAAATTATTTTTATCATTTTCTTAACCTACCTATTTCCCCAATCCCATCCATGTAATTTTTTATATATTTAAATGGTTATAAATTAATTTTAACCATTTTTTACATTGGGAAAAACATAAAAATCAATATAATTAACTTGTTTTTGGTACCAAAATTTTGGCTAAGTGTTGTCCAATTTTGGTACAGAACAAGAATGACACTGAAGGACCATAGTGTAGAAGGACCACGACATGTATCTAATAGGAATATAATCACCATGGTGTGGAACCCATGGGATGAAAGAGGATAATGGCATGGAGGAAATATCATGAGAGGACCCAGTTAGAGGGGAATTAGTCATAAGGAGCCTAAGGACATATGACTTAGATCAAAAGTAGATGACTAAGGGAGCATGGGGGAAGTGGGTTTAGTTAAAAGAATGGTTCACCCTGACCCTATTAATATGAATTTTTATAGCAAACTAAAAGGAGAGGAAGACATGGAAGCAAATATATAGCATAGAGCAAGGATTTAGGGGCATATAGGCTTAGGTCTTTAGGAATAACTAATTATTGAAGCACCATAACTCTTAGTCTATTAAGAGTTCATTAGCTAATTCTTAATGTAATTAATGATTGTAAACACTTGGTTAGGGTAGAACAACTATAAACAAACCTATTATAAATTACTATGAAGGGGGATTTTGGGATGGATTTTTGATGAACTTTTACCTTTTTGATGGTTAAGCTTAATATATGAGATAGCAGGTTTTATCAACATATTATGTTTTGTGATGAATGATGGTGTGTAAGATAAGTGAATAGACCTAAATATAAGCTCCTCCCTATCTTTACTTTCTTTTCTAAGTGGATAATTCTAATATAAGATGACAATATTCTATGTAGTGATATTAATCAAACATAGAACTCAAAGGATCAAGGTAGTCTATCTTTGCATTTACATAATCCTAGTTTAATTTTCATAAAGAGAAGGATATGAATAAGTTAAAACTATGAAGCAAAACTTATGAGAATTAGTCTTTTACTACATGATTTGGGTGAGTGTACAAGATCTAAATCTTACATGAAAGGGCTAGTGTGCTAGCTAATCTAGATAGACTTCAGTGTTGAAGCTACAATTATCAAAGAAACCCCAACATTTTGGTTTGATTGTTGGACTTGAAGCACTTGAAGCATAGTCATAGAAATTTTTTGAGTGTATTACTCTTGAGAAAATATAATAATGTATTACCAATGTTGAAGATAACTTTATAATTCCCTACTTTGAGCCAAGAATCTCTACACAATAGTGGGTAGAAGATAACCTCTATAGTGCATTATATGAAACCTTATTTTTGGAAGTGCTAGTTCATTTACATACTTGGTTGTATATATATGCTCAAGGATGATCAAGGAACCTTAGAAGGAGATAGTCTTAGATTCTAGAATGACAAAGATATTTAGTAAAACTTTGAGCTTCATGGATGTGAGTAGTCAACTTTTGGTGGAAAGGAGTTATGAACTACTACATTTTAGAGTACATTATAACTACCTATTCATCTCCTAAAGAAGCCAATTTCTAGTTATTTGAAGAACCATGTGGTCATTATATTAGGATTTTTTATTTTGAAATAAAGAAGCTATTTCTTGATCTTAGAATTGAAATGATACCAATGGAGAGATAAATCCTCTTGTGAATGAACCACACATTTAGAAGGGGAGATTAAGAGTTGGTATAAGATTGTGGGTTTATAATGGTAGCTAGGCAACATGAATTATAGAAATGGAAGTATGATGAAGCTTGGCAAAGGATTATAGGAGTTAGCAGCATGGGAAAAGACTAAGAGAAATCAAGGAGTGCCATTAAGAGCTGAAGGGAAGTGAAAACACATGAGGAATTGATCACTTTTGAGTTATGTTATATGTTTCTTCTATCCTATGAATGAAAAACAAGCTAGATGTTAATAACTAAAGAATCAAGTCTAAACCAACTAGTGTCCCACACCATAACACACACTCATGTTTCTGAGTTAGATGAAGTACACATACATAATTGGGATACATATAGTTTAGAATCAGACACTAAACCAGTAAGGGATATTGAAGCTGAGCCCTTTGATGCTCATTTAGAATTAACACTTTATTTCCCTCTTTAAGGGAATTCTATAGCACAAATTATGATGCCTGGTGGACTAGGCTTACAAGGATAAAATATAGACCCCAATTTGATTAATAAACTTTCTACCATGCCTTATATCACAAGCACTATTATTGGAGGTGATGGAGGTGGACTAGGAGGTGGCATAGGAGGTAGCAAACTTCTTCCTCAAGGGATCAAGGTTAGAGGTTCTAAAAAAATACCTATTAAATCACCTACATTGAGTATGGTGTATTATGAAATGACACTACACTTACCATAATATTGAGGTGTGGAGAATGCAACTGAGCATGTCCACAAATGTGAACTAATTTGGAGGTTGTGAGGCATTACCTCCTCTAAGTGTAAGGACACACAATTTTCAACTATGATTTTAGAGCACATGTAGAAATGGTATCAAAATTTTGAACCTCAACAAGTGGTGTTAAACTATGATCAACTTAAGATAGCCTTCCTTTAGTAACTTGATATTCCTAAATTTGAGCAACAAAGCATAGAAATGCTAAAGGACATAAAGCAAGGACTTACTAAGAGTATGCATGAGTATGATGCAAGGTTTAAGACTTTTTTATCTAAATTATCATTTGAGATTAACGTTTCTCAACATATACAATGGTTTTTGGGAGGATTTTTACTACCCTCATATCAAACTTTGTCACAATGGACCTTCACTAGTCCACATGAGGATTTAGAAGTTAATCTCTATGTTGAGGCAACTAAAAGAATTAACACTTAGATTATTTACTTTATGGAGGCCCAAATAGACTTAATGGAATTGTATCTTTATAATTTGATAGCTAATAATTCACATGAAACACATAGTGGTGTTTAGTGCACATACAACGAATATGATGGGCATACATGAAGCAATTATCTACATAAGAACATCTACATAGTACTTAAATAGACATTTGAAATATGTCATGAATAACATGATTTACATTATTCTCCACTCATATATCAATCTACACACACTAAGGTGTTTGACTATTATAAGATATGTGATGCCTATACCCATGACACTAACAACTTCCATTTGATTAGTGACATCCATAAAGCTCAAGCACATGACATTCACCAAACCTCTATATCAAATAATAAAGATAACGGTGGATAATTTGGATGAGGAAGAGGGAGAGGATGAGGATGTGGTCATTTCTCACCCAAGACCTATTACAATGTGGATCTCTGGACCACTATCAAAATGATTGCCAAAACTACCTGATGTGTGTTTTCTATAAAAAGGACCATTTCCTGGAAGAGTGTCCTAACTTATACATGGATATCACCAAGGATTGAAATGAAAAAGGTGTTATAATGATTTGAATTGATAAACCACATTGGTGCACATGACCAACCATCCCTGTAGTTTAATAGGTAAACATTAAGAATCATAATGGGGGATAAACCTAGCTGACATCTAATCCCATCAATAAAGTGCAATGGGAAGAACCAAGAGCAAAAAAGTTTCTTGATGTTCAACAATATAAATATGTAATCTAAGATATGATGGAAATGGTATGAGAACTTCATGGAGAGATTTATTTCCTAAAAGACACAGACATAATGCAACATTTTATTGTATAAAGGGAAGATAAACCTCAACATTTGGTGTATGATGACTTTCAAGAGTTGTGTAAGTACATGCTAGATGAGGAAATTATTCCATAGCTAAGTATTCAGCTTAAAAATCAATCTTGAGTACCAAATGAGGTTCACCCTCAAGTCACTAGGTAGAGTGAAGATCACCATTAAAATCATGCTCGATAATAGGACGCTCCTAGTTCCTCTATTCCCTTGAAAGATAAAGAAATATTGGTTAATGCTACCATAAATGGATGGGTAATCTAGGACATACTGGTAGACACCATTGTATAATTTAATATCCTCACCAAGGATTCTTGGTTCAATATGGTTAGTCTAGCACTACAACCTTTACTTCATGTATTATTTATGGAAAACAAGACTTGTGTGTTACCAATTGGAGTCCATAAGAATGCAATGGTTGACATACTTGGAGGATCATTCAAAGCATATTTTGAGGTTTTAGAGCTAGTTGAAGCTAATGATTACCTAGATATATTGGGAATACCTTGGTGGTATGAGAATAATATAGACTTGATCTTCAAGAAATGCTACATTAGTTTTGAAAACACTGATCAATGTGTTATAATACCACTAAATCAAGCACAAGGCCCCCCTTACATATATCCTATCATTGTTGATGAAGATATAAACCATATCTATAATGTGACTACAAGGAATGATGATAAAATATATCCCACTCTAGATGGTGTTATTTAATGGTTGGATACTTAGTCCCTTTCTGACACTATAAGTAATCCATGTAAATATTGGGCTCATGGTGACTATGACCTCATTGGAAAAATATGTAATACCATAAACATCAAAGAGAATGTGATATGATGATATAATAAATGACACAAGTCCATTCAACTTATCATTAGCCAATTCATGAATGGATCTATCATAGAGACATTAATCGAAAGACTCAACAAGGCTATAAGGTTCCATAGGTAGATGGAAGTCTGAAACTTCATTCAACACCTTGAAGAGTTTTACCACAATGATGAAGATCATCTCTAATATTTGGTTCATTTCTTTGATGGCATAACTACATGATGGTGGTGAACCCATTATTAATGACTCCTCTAATAGGATCAAGAATGCTTAGCCTCACACCACTAGTTCCATGATGATATCAAAGTAAAGGGAATAGTTAACTATAATAGAGTAAAAGCACCTAATCCACAGATTAAAGCTTATGAATAATGTGGGGGGGTGATGAGTCCTACTTAATAGAATATTTATGGGTTCATGCATTCTATAAAACTTTATGTTCTTAAGAATGGGCATGGTACATTCATGAAGAGTGACACATGGGTACTAGGTTTTGGCATCTATTGAAGGAGAACATGAACTTGAAATTATCCTATTCTTCACAAAGGATGGATTTGTGCCTCACCCTCTGATCCATGCATGAAGTGGTAGTAGGTGACCTATGTCCCATGAAATAATGCATTAATATTATCCATCAAGACCCTGAGCATCCCTTATACCTATTCCATGAACCACTAATGTGCTTAGTTCCTAAACTCACACTAGTCCTTAATCAAAATTGAAGTGAATAAATTCATTTGGGGAAACAAAATCTCATGTTACAAGTGAAAGAAGCTGAAGGATCCTCTCCAACCAAAAAAATGTCCAACCATTTAGATGTTCCTATGGATATTGGCACAAGAATTATTCAAGACATAGGTGTTGATATGTACAACCCCTACCATGGGCCTATTTATACTATTTAGCATAATATTAGCTTAGAACAAGAACCAAAGATGGCTATAATAGGAAACTATTAGACTGACATAGAGGTTTAAAAAAATAAATTACTAAAATAATATAAATATGTCTTCCCAATAAACTATAGTAAAATTAAGGGAGTCCACCCATCCTTAGGGAAGATGCATAACAGGCTAGTTGACAGGGCTCAACTAGTTAGAAAATGCCCATATAGAATGAATCCTAATCTTTAGGCATATGTCAAATAAGAAACTTAAAGTATGTTGAATGCTAGAGTAATCACCCCCATTGATGAACCTACTTGGGTCAGTCCTATGGTGACTAGTATCAAAAAGGATGGATGCATCTTTATCGATATGGACTACCATGTGCTTAATGCATCCTATGTAACTAATCCCTTTCTAATGTCATTCATAGAGGATATCCTTGAAGTTCTTGGTAGATGTGATGTATATACCTTCATAGATGGCTTCTTTGGGTGATATCAAGTTCAAATAACTAAGAAGACCAACCTAGGACAATAGTCAACACTGATTGGGGATCATTTTCATATACTATTATGCCCTTTGGGTTAAAAAATGCCATAACATTATTTTCATGAATAACAATTGAAGCCTTTAAGGACTTCATCCACAAATTCCTTTAAGTTTATTTGGATGATTAGATAGTATATGGTTTGGCCAAGGACCATTATTTTAACCTTAGACTTATGCTTTAGCATTTTTAGGTCCTAAAAATCTCATTAGACTTAAATAAGTGCCTATTTGTGACACCGTTTGGTGTGATCGTAGGACATCTTATTTTTAAGGAAGGACTTCTAGTAGAAATACAAAAGGTATCTATTATCCTTCACCTCCTAGAACCTAAGACTCAGAATGAGGTTCACACTTTTCTAGGCCATATTGGTTATTATATAAATTTCATCCATGGATATGAAAACTTTACCACACCCTTGGAGCAAATTTTAAATTAGAATGAGAATTTCATATAGACTTGATCTTGTAAAGAGGCATTTTAAACATTAAAGGAAAATCTAGTCACTATTCTTATCCTCTAGTTCCCCAATTGGACAAAGCTATTTCATGTCCATGTTGATGCATCTAGCATGGTTTTTGGTGTAATCCATGCATAACTAGGTGAAGGTCACTTGGATCACCCAAGATACTTTACCAATAGAAAGCTCACACTAGTTAAAAGAAACTATACCACTATAGAGTGCAAAGCATTATAGATGGCATATACTTTACATAAGTTTAGATAATACCTATTAGCCAATCCTTTTTTTTTCTATATAGATCATGAGACTTTGAATTACCTTGTCAATAAACCCATACTACATAGATGGATCTATCACTAGATTGTGTTATTCCAAGAGTTTCAATTTTTAGTTATGGTGAAACTTAAGAAGGATAGTTGTAGACATGACCACCTATCATAGATCAAGAATGGAGAACCACCATGCACCATAGAAGATGTTATTCTAATGTACAACTCTTCTATGTTACATAGATACCTTAAGAGCTAGAAGATATTAAAACATTCTTAACCACTGACTCTATGCTTGATGGTCACACCTCATAGGCAAAAAAGCAACTCACGGTTTGCATTGTACCCTTTCATATTATAGCAAGCAATCTTTACAAAATGGGTCATGACAAATTTATTTGAAATTGTGTCATGCAACATGAGTGTCTTGAAGTACTCTACAAAGTTTATGAGGGTATTACATGTGGAAACTATGTTAGAGACGATACCACATGAAAGTTTTTGTTGGCTAGATTATGGTGGCCAACTCTTTTCCAATATGTTAAAGCATATAAAAGGCAACGTGACATATGTTAGTGCATAAGAAAACCTAACCAAATATATGTTATGCCTCTATAACCCATTCCTTCTTAGGAACCCTTTGAAAAGTTGGCTTTTTTTTTTTTGGCCCATCACTCTAGTAGGATGATGAATAGTTTCTTGATACATCACTAAACAACCAACTACCTTATGTTCTAAGATAAAGCTACATCGACAAAGGATTGTAATGATGCTACTACTATGTACTTCATCTAGGATAATATCATAAATTGATTTGGATGTCCCCTAAGTTTCACCAGTGATCATGGAACCCACTTTTTAAATGAAATGATTCACATCTTGATGGTTGAGTTCATGATTGCACACCATAAAATAACACCATATCATCCTCAAGCCAATAGAACTATTAAGGATTTTAAAAATATCCTAGGTGCCATACTAACAAAAATATATAATGTTGGTTGAAATTATTAGGATTATAGGGTGTCTGAAGTAATATGGGCTTATCGAATAACCTATAAATGCCTAAACAAAAGCATACCATTCAACTTGGTGTATGGGAAGGAAATAATACTACCAGTCGAGTTATTGGTACCATATCTATGTATCACATGATTAGGATAAATGGATGAGATTCATCCTTAAAAACATGGCTAAACACTTTATTGCAACTAGATGAAGTTCATTTTATCACTCATTAGAGCTAGGATGTAGAAAAATGTAAGCAAAAGGCATGGCATGATCACCATATAAAGAACAAAACATTTTATCTAGGAATGAAAGTCTTGTTGTATGAATCTAAGTTTATGCACCACCTTAGAAATCTTCACATACATTGGGATGGCCCTTTTACAATTCATAGCATTAGACCTAAGGGAGCATATTGGTTACAAAGGATGGATGGCCATTTCTTTCTTGGGCACTATAATGGGATCTAGCTCTAGCCATATTTCACTTCAAAATAGATAAAGTATTGTAATAAATAAGTATTATGCCATTATTTTATGATTTACTAATTTAAACAAAAGTGCTACCTTTGTTTCATGTAACTTTTACTTTTTATATTTATTTTCAAAAAGTTCTTATTCTCTTCATTGAGGACCATGACTCATTTTAGTGTGGGGTAAGAGTTCATGTTTAGTAATTATAGGCACACAAGTTACATGGGTGATAAAGGTTATTAGGGTGTGAAAACATCAATTTTAAGCCTTGTAAAATAGCCATTTAAATTCAAATGCTTTAAGATCAATGGTCAACATTCAATTGTATTTTGAAGATCCAATGATGATCATGTGAGGATCTTCAATGATGATAAGGTGAGGATAGTGTTAGTGGGTCCCAAAGATCTAATAGATAATTTTTAATTATGCATAAAATATAAATGGTGAGGATCCTAAAAGTTAATGCATCATTGAAAAGTGGCATGATCTCAAGAGCAGAATCTAGATCTAATGGCATGCAAATGAGCTCGAGTCAATGGGTCTAAGCAGATATATGACTCATGTTCACTCATATAAAATATATCTAATGGTGAGATCAAGGTAATAAGGTCAGTGAATCCTAAAAAAAGTGAGAGGATACCATGTTTCATGACCATGGAAGCTATCAGATAAATCAATAGTATGCATTAGAATCATGTGAAAGTAGATCAATGGTGTGTGTTTAAGTGTAGGACATAGCTATCATCTAGTTTGAATAAATGCACAAGATGGGACATTTAATTAATGTAGAAAGAATAGTTATGGTAAGGAATGGTCCAATGGTGTGATGTGATAAATACAATTAAATGCATTAATTGATAAAAGTGAGGATCTAAGCATGTTGAGCATTAAGGATTTGCATTAATGATACAAAGTAATGGGTGATGGGAAAACATTAATGATGGAAAACCCCTATTGGAGGCTATAAATATGTAAGTTAAACTCATATTACACTTTACTTGAATATTAATAGAGCCAAAGATCAAGCAAGTACCAGAGACAAGTTAATTGAACCCAGATCTAAGCAAAATGAATTCATCTCCACAATAATCTCCATAGGGCATTATCAAGTTGATAATATATATTATGAATCTGGTTCATTATAAAAACATTAGTACTAAAATTTATATGTTAAAAGTCTACCATTGAAGGGTGATTAAGCCCAAAAAGTTGAAGCAATCATCTGTAACCACATATTCTTTTAGAAACATTAGATGGTTGTGTGTTAACCTTAAAACTCCTTGAAGGGTGATATAGCCTAAGAAAAAGTCCCAAAGAATTGAACCCTTGTCAATAATACCCAAATAAGAAGAGGTGAGTGGAGGAGATTGGGTTCTAATTAGGGAAAAAACACCATAATAGCAACTTCAATGTGTGGAAGAAGAAGAGGAAAATATGGTTCACAAAGTGAAGCAGGCTCAATCATCCTCAACATAAAAAGATCAAGCATCCCCACCTCCATATCTGATTATTGAATAAATACAATATCTAAAATTAGTGTTGTGTGTAGAGAACTAGGTCTTAAAGGTTTCCACTTGTAATGTCTTTGACTACAATCATCACCAACCTGGGAATGAGGTTGAGCTCCAAAGTGACTATCAAGCCGAGACCATGAACACCAGGAACCAAGTGGTGTATGATATCACAATATTTAACCAACTAGATTCTACTAGGTTGTTTCATCTTTTTAATTTACCATGCTTTGGTAAACATGAAAGTGGTCCAATTCCTTCTTTTTTTCATCCATGAGGACTATATTTACTTCACCAGGTATAACATGAAGATCATGCCTAATAGTATAAGCAAAGTCATGGGACTATAATTCTCAAGGTTGAGTATAATTTATGACTTAGTAAACATTGAGGAGGTCCAAAAGACCACCACAACACTCATGTAAAGAAGTAGGTCCATGCCATGCACATCAAAACCCTGCAAGATCCCACCATATAAGTTACAGCACAAATTGTCATGAACAAGATCAAAGGGACTGATCATTGGAAAGAGGTTGACATGGTGTACCTTTATATTTCCTATTAGGTCACATGAGGACTAAAATATAACTAGGATATGTACTTATCCAAAGAATTATTGAATAAATGAAAAGGACCCATTGGATGCATAAGTATAGGTTTCTATGGGGATTAATCCTACTCTTATTAGTTTTTGATGAAATTGGTGTACCAAATTATAACTTAAGAGTTTTGAAGTGGGTATACCCTCCCATGCACAAGTCCCCCACTAAATGATAAAATTTGTTCACGTGTCCTAGTCACATCACCCCCTAATACAACATCAAGATGATTTATTGGTTTAACACAATGAAGGTAGCATTTGGAGATGAGTGGTGCATCCTTAAGGACCTACCCCCTTTAGCTATATAACAATCATAGTTTACCATGAAGTATCACTTATCCCTCATTCATATCCAAATGAACCCATATGGAGAGCTCTCTGCATGGATCAAGTTACCATATACCTTTCTGGTTTGGTACTTCATAGACTTTGTGAATAAAATTTATGACACAGTCTATCATCTTATAGGCTGAGAGAATAGACTTAGAGATTCACACTCTTCAAAAAAATTATCTATCTAAGAAAAAAGGCCTATACAAAGAAAAGGGAGATGGACCTGACCAACATCAAGGTCAAGCAAAAGATGGTGGGTGATCAAATTCACAACTTATTCTACATGTTTTACCCAAAAAAGGATCCACAAGCTAGGGACTGCAAAGAGAAACTTCCATTAGTGTCACCCCTAAAGAAGAAAAAGAGGCTAGATTTATACACCAAAAAAATGGTATAAGGCTATAGAATCACCATGACCTACCCCTCCACCATCTATACCACCTCTACCTCAACCTTCACCTTTTCCACCTTATCTATCTCCATCCCCTTCCCACACTTCTCCATCTCCTTCACATAATTCACCACCACAACCTTCATCTCCCTAGCCTACTCTTCTTTATCCTCCACCTACACCTCCACTTTCTCCACCTCTACCTTCTCCCCCTAAATTAACTACACCACCGTATCCCCTAAAATATTATACTTAAATAGCTTCCATATAGCAACCCATAAGATAAGTGCCTTAGTAAAACAATCTTGATGTATAGGTTCATAGCTTGTGTTTTTATTCTAAGAAAAAATCCCTCCCTAGTCTGAGAGGGAAAATCCACCTTTGATGATTTGTTTCTTGATGTTGAACCATTATATGGAAAGGAGGGGGATGGTGAAGGATAATTAAGTGAGATGGCCATTAATAATCATGATGAGTATGAACTTAAGTGTGACCATAGAAAAGTGAAGGGACCAAATGAGAACATAAAATAACATGGTGATGATGTAATTGGAAATGCATATTAGTGATACCAATTCAGCATCCAAGACAAGATGTTCTATCTTTGGCTACACTTTGTTCCCAATGAGGCATCCTTAGAAAAAAAGAAGCATGTGTCCTTCTTTTTATATATGTATAATGTGGAGCATGAGTTCAAAATTCCCTAAGGTATCCTTTCCTTTTGTCTAGATGCTCCAATGCTACCAAAACCAATATGGGTAGATCCATAAAAGATCTCCCCTCTCCTATCAAGTTATTCCTTTTTAAAGCTAGGCATGGAGATCATGTGCCAAATATTTTATAAAATTTTGATGCATGAACTACTAAGAGGAAAAATTCCAAGATTATGGGTATGCATAATAAATAAGTTGTAAATAAACAAGTGCTCATCAAGTAAGTGGCCATGTTGAAGCCCTGGATCTAAGAGGCCATATAGGAAAAATTAAGGATTTTAAACCTCTGTAATTTTTTTTGAATGAATAAATAGTGTTAGAAGATGATTTACCTCTTTATGGGAATGCCATAAAAAAGATAGAGACCTTGGTAAGACTTTTTCTCAAGAGATGCAAGGAGTAACCCATGCCAAAAGATGAGGGATTGGATTTAGCTAAGTAGGTCACCATTGCTGTCAAAAGTTGTAAGCATGATATAGAGAGGGTTGGGGATTTTATCCCCATTTTGGATGAAATTTCACATGGATATCACACCCAAATAAATTATTGGAGGCTCAACTCCAAGCTGAAGAAGCCAGAGGTATTAGTTGGCTGATGCTACACTCTTAATAAAATACCATTCCAAGCATGCCAAAGCATTTAGGTATGTAGAGATGATGGAAGATGTAATCAATAAACTTCATCAATAGTTGAATTCAATTTTTAATCCTTTTGAGGATAGGTTGACAAGGTTGTCTCCACACTTGAAGATGTCCAAAAATATGACATCATGTCCCTAGACAAATAGGTCAAAAAGGTTGATGAGACCTCCATCGAACCAAAAGAGATAAATAAATTAAAGGGGGCCATAAAAGAAATACCTAAAAAATTTATTGAGGCATTGTCATATTGGAATAATATAAATAAGGAGATCAAGTAGTTGAGGCCCAAATTTTTGATGGGTGCCAGAGAAGTTTAGTCCAAGATGGACTAAGAGCATAGTGTGGGGTGATGTTGGCCTCAAAATTTTGGCTAAGTGTTATCCAATTTTGGCATAAAACCAAAACAGTGTTGAAGGACCATGGTAGAAAATAACCATGGTGTACATTTGATAGGCATAGAATCACTATGGCATGGAACC
>JARHVA010007232.1:402500-440000 GCA_037957365.1 Torreya grandis | reverse complement strand
TTTAAGGATACCTTTTAGTTGATATATTTTAAATGACTTAGGATTTATTTATGTATAATGTTCTCTTGGACACATTGAATATAAGCTGACCATTTGCATTAATGATACATAAAATTAAATATGTAAGTAATGAAGCCAAATTGAAATTTACCCACAAAATAAAGAGGGATAAAAGTGGTATATTATCTATTTTTCCTATGATATAACTAGAAATTTTTTTATTCTAACTCATGAATAAAAATGGCTCATAATGGAGATTAGGACTAGGAACCTAGAATTGTAAATAGACTAATCTAAGATGGATGTGTGTGTGTTAGAATCTAATTTCAACTTAGATATGTTTGAAAATATACAAATGTACACAAGCAACCCAAGTGTGATAATTCATGACAAATATGGTTTTGAAAAAGGTGTTATGCCAGAATTAAGTTTACACTATTCTTAAAAACTTTTTTCACCTTACCCATGGATGTTATAGTATTTTATAGAACATTAAATTGATTTGTGATGTGTCCCATAAAAAAATTTAAACTTACAAATTTATAATTTGGAGAAGAGGTCTCTTTTATATAGGTATAAAGAACAAGATTTGACTTTTCTATGTGTGTAATTAATCCTTTTGCCTTTGTATATGGATGGGTAAGATATTTTAGATTATTTTTGAAACTTGGGGTATCTAATTACCCCATTTAATTACTTGGATAAAGAGTTAATAAATGAGTATGTAAGAGCAATTTTTGGGGTTGTAATAGGGGCATGGTGTCTATGTGAAATGGAATAATAAACTATTGAATATGTAAGGAGTAATGGTTTGAAATAATTATGAGGTAAGTATTGGTAAAGGAAGATAAAATTTTTAAATTTTTATTGGGTGATTAATTTTAGGCATATTATATAATTAATATGAGTTTAAGCCTTATGGGGAACTCTTCCTTTTAATCTTTTATTTTTATCTTTTGACATAAGACTAGCTTTAGTGGATTGGAGTTGAGATTAGAATGCGGTTGATGCTTAGAAAAGGGAGAGATATTTTGTCAAGTTGTGAACATAAATTAGTTTTTAAATTATAAAATTATTTCATTTCCTTTTAATAATTTTATGAGTGTTTTCTCATTGGGGAAAGAAACCCAAATTTGTCATTATAACATGTTGTAAGAAGGATGGAATTAAGGAAGAAAAGTGTGATTTAGGGGAACCCTCCATGGACCATAAGAATAAATTGAAGTAATTTAAAAATAAATTACAACAAATGGGTCATTATATGGCTAATATAATGAAGGAATGAAACACAATGAAAATTGAGAGTGATAAGTTTAGAATGGAACTGGAAAACCTTATAACTAGGAAAGGGGGAAATTTTGTTGAAATAATGAAAGCCAAGAGCCCCTTGAAGGAAAAAGAAGTGGGAGAAAAATACATCAAATCCATACCTAAAAAAATTAATTTTAAAAGGAATAAATCTATTGAGAATAACTAAAATTGCAAGAAGGATGCCACAACCCCAAACAAGAAAGATCTGAAGGATTCATCTAAAGACCTAAGCAATCACACTAGGGTAAGAATCAAGAAGGATAAGCTAAATGAAAATAAAGGCAAGTTAGAATGAGTTAAACCCATTAAACATGTTCAATATAAGGAGTATTTTTGTTAATATTCTACTAATCTTCCTAAATTTATAGTTTATTTTTGTCTTCTACTTGTTTTTTTATTTTGCAGAAGGTTAGTGGAAGTTTGGCTATTGTCCCTCTTTTTTGGTTAGCCCGATGGGATTTTTTATTTAAATTTTTGGGTAATATTTTTTATGGTAAACTTGTTAGTGAAGGAGCCATATAAAACCTATTTATTTACCCTATCAAATTAAAAAAATATGAGTGATCTCACACATTCATTATTACATTCAAAATGAAATTATGAATTGATTGGGAAGATAGTTTTGTCTTTCATCCTTATTGTTATTATGTAGGTAAATTTAAGTTAGGGGTCATATTTGTTTGATCCATTTTATGGGTTTTTAAAAAAATATATCTATATTTTAGTTATTTTTAATTTTATTATTTAAAATGAAAATTTGTGTTGCCTACTTTGGTCCAGATATTTTTGGGTGTTTGGGAGTTCATGCATATAATCATGTTGTTTTTATTGATTTTGGAACAATATTTAGAGCTAGAATGGGAAATTATATGGGAAATGTATTAATTTTATTCTCTCCACTCTAAAATATGTGTGGAATGAGTATTTTGAAATAATATTACAAAACCATTATTTCCCCAACCCTATCTTATATTTATGTGCTCTTAACATAATATGGTAATTGAGGTATACACACATATTATTCAATGAGGATTTCCCCCTCTTCAATTATCAATAAATATTTATTATAATACATTTTTAAAGATGAATCATACTTAATTATGATTTTTTATGAAGTAAATAAAGGATGCAAAACCCTTTTAGTATGTTTAAGAATGTCTAGTTGAGTTTCCTCCACCCTCTTCACAAATTGTTTACTTTCCCTTATTTTTAATTTTATACACCTTTATCCCATTAGTTGGATTATTATCTATTATTATATTTTTTTATATGGGGTTCCTATAGTCTCCCATTTGATCATGTAAAATGGTGGGAGAAAAACACTTCCTTCTTTGGTTTGTTTGATGACTATATCTATGGATCTTACTTGGATGGATCTTTTTTAAATTTTAAAAGTTCTTAGAAAAAACTATGGACTTTTAATATGTTAATTTTATTCCATGAAAATATGTAACTTTATAACTAAAAGGGTTTAAAAATTTAAATAAGTTTATTTACTTGAATTTTTTTGGGTTGTTACATTCTTGAGTGCCCTTATTTTGAAAAGTAATATTTAAAATTCTATGAGTTCTTAAGTGATTTTATTATGTAAAAAAAGTGAAAAAATGTGTATTATTCTCATAATCAAAGTATTTTCAAAACTTTAATAAATGTTTAATTATTTATTTCATTGAAAACAATTTTTAAATGGCTATTTTGAAAATGTAATTTACTATTATAAATGCATAAAATTATTCCTAAAATAAAATTTCTTTAGTATGTTTCATGAAAGACCCATTCAAATTTATGGTTTATTATTATTTTTAATGGTTTTAAATATATGATTTTTTAAGTATATAAGTCCTAATTTACTACTAAACACTTTTATTTTTATTATATCTTGGTAAAAGAGGGTTTTATAGGGATCTCCCAACCATGTTCACAATAGAAATCCAAATAGATCACATAAAATAAATAATTCATGTGATGGTATCATAACATGAGAGGACAAAGTAAGACCAAAATATTATTGAAACATCAATAAAAACACACCAAAATGATCAACAATAGAGATAATTAGGGGATTAGAGTATAGTCATGCCTTTAACGCATAATACAGATTCCATGTCTTCTTGTATCTCACTAAAAGTGATGTCAAGGATGTTATCTTGATTTTTATGTGGGGGTCCTCTTGTAATTTATTCTTGCCTCGAGTAGTTTTGCATGGTCCATTAGTATTTACCTCTACCACTATTTCCTTGAGATTTTTTTCTTACTACATTTACCTATTCCCTCAACCACCTTCAGGGTGCTCAAACCCTTAGACACCTCATCTTTGGTATTATTCTTCATTTATTAATTTTCCACCATATTATTATACATAAATTCTAAAAAATGGAAGAGGACATGGATGTTGTTGTATATGGATTGATTTAAATCCTTATCCTGGCCTTTAATCCTGAGTTCAATATCAAAAATGGAATTCTTGGATTTATTAAATTCATTTATCATTTTCAATATTATAAACCTTGTTAATAGGGGTATCAATCATATATTTGTTATTCTCATCCAAGTTGATGGGGGTTAGTATAGATATTCTAGTCCCTTTAGGTTTCCCCATAAAGTTGTTTTACCTTTGTTAGTTCCTTTATTAGGATGTTAGATTTGGGTGCTACCAATTAAATGGAATGGGTTCTCATCATCCTCCCATTCATCATCCATAATGATCTCATTAGAACTCAAATATTGATCAACCCATCAACTGAGCCATCATCACCATCATTAAAAGTGATGGCCAACTCAATCATGGGTAGGTAAGATTTAATTAGAAGAAAAACAAGAACTTGATGTAGTAAGACATTGATTTCCCCACCTAGTATTCCATAATAATAGTTTATAGATACATGAGGAGAAGAAAGGGGAGGCTAATACAGTTATTGTGCCTAAAATGATTTAGAAATAAAAAGTGGGGAGAGTATATGGTGTACTACTTACCTTGAAGAGTGAGCCACTTCAAAAAGTAGAGGTAAATATCATCCCATGGGTATGGGAAGATATTTATAATCAACCCATTATCATAATTTTGAATACTCTCATCAACCTAGAAAAAATATTAAATAATCTCTTTTTCTTATTTCTATTTTTGAAAGCTCAAACCCCCTCTACCACCATGTTAGTGACTATCTCAATGTTATCTTTGTATACCTCCATCATGAACCATGGATTTTAGCTATCCTATCATTCCAAGACTTGGTAAAATTAATATTGATAAAGGGTCATAGCCATGAATGCCCTTAATGTAGGGAGTGACATCACCCTTCTAAATATTAAGATAAATTTTGGAATGTTCCTTGAGGTTGTTACAAGAAATAGGCTCAACCACGACTCTAGGTTCCACCAATTTTATTCAAAAAATATACAATCCCCTTTTTGCCTTAGTGGAATATTGACTTTAGTTTAGCAAAGACTATGAACATAAGAAAATTATTTCCTATAAAGTTGATATATATTTGACCACGTGTAGCTAAAATTATTTTTTAGGTTATATTTAAAGTAATGCCAAATAATTGAAATTAAATTAATATGACTTGAGGAAAAAGTGGATTCATTATTATAAATCTTTGAGTAGCCATGTTAAACTTGGGTACAATGGTGTTTAATATGTAAATTATATTCCTCATGGGACCAACATTTCATCTATAAATCAAGATATTATAAACCCTAGAAAGAAATTATTTCTTCTCCATTAAAAACAATAAATCAATTGGGAGGGAGTTGATCAAGTTGAGTTCATCTTGTGAGGTTTTGGATATTAACCCCATAATTTGCTAGCCAATCAACTGACATGATTTCTTCCCAATAAGTATATACATTATTTCAATCTCCTTAAAGGTCTGCAAGTTGTATTAAGCATCACTTATGATATTGGAAAAAATAAAAATTTGGATCGAGGAACCTTTAAGGTTGTTAATAATGTTAATTAAGCCACCTTCAATAATAATTTTGGACACTTCCATATCTATTACTAGCTGGATTCCCCTAAGATTGTCAATGACTTCTAGAACATGATTAAATTGGTTCCACATTGGCCACACATAGGCTACGACTAGGTTTCCCTAAGAATATATAATAATACCACTACCCTCAACTATTCCTGGATTACCTTTAATTTCTCCATCATAGTTGATCTTGTACCAATTCTTTGAAGATTTCTTCCATCTAATATGTTTCCTATATATTTTTAGATTAAGAGAGTTATTTCCTTTAGCTAATGAAATATTTACTATTTTAATAATAGGATTCTCTAAGGATGGAATAGGTGAATTTAAGTTCTTGATGAAAATCCGCCAATTATCTATGATAGCCTTATAAATTTTGGCTGCCACCTTAGAGAGAAAATATTTCTTATTCTTAAAGATTTGATCATTGTGTTCCAACTAGAGGACTCAAAAGATATGTGGGAGGGAGAGGGACCACGTGAATTTAAGGACCATAGAGGGCCAAGGGTAGGACCACTAAAGGATGAGGTCAAACAAATAATTAGGTTTTACCCAAGTAAAGTTGTAGAGATGGAGACTAAACACTTTTATGAACTACTACAATTTTTTATAATTACTAATTTTAATATGCCTATCACTAAAACTTGAAATTTATTTTAATTAGTAAATTACAAAATTATATATTTTTTATAATTTTATAATAAACTATATAATTATTCTTCTGGATAGTGATGAAAAATAAGATCTTCACAATTCATAACTTAATGAAGAGAGGTCTTACTATTCTTAATAGATGTATTCTTTGTAATAATAGTTTTGAGACAGTCTTTCATCTTCTATATTTCCAATTCTTGATAACTTTGAATTGAGTTGAGATCAACCCTTATCAATTCTTAAATTATACTTGCAATGTAAATATTTGTTCTATAATGACTGCCTAAAATAATTATGGAATATGGCTCTACCCCATATATTTTGGGGATAGTGGAAGGAAAAGAAAAAGAGAATATTTAATGAAAAGAATATAAATGACAATAATGTGACTATCATAATAGTGTATTATTTAATTTTAAACTTTAATTTAATTAAAGTCAAGGACAAATATAATATTAAATAAGGGGAGCTTAAGATATAGGCAAACTAGAATATTTGAAATGAGGGAAGAATAAGGATGGATCCTAAAAAAGAGACAAGAAGCATGGTAATGTGGCTAATCCCCTCTCTAAGATGCATAAATTTAATTTTTTATGGATATTCTAAAGGAAACCAGGGGAAGGAAGGATGAGGAATAATTACAAGAAAAAATAGAGGTATTTGGTAGCAACCTATGAAATGAACTTTGGCTTTCAAACTAACCATGTGGTAGAAGCTAGAGCAACACCTATGGTCTTTAGCTGGCCAAAGACTCTAGAACCACTAATATTATTATAAAATGGGATTATATTCATATCAAAAACTATATAACTAAGAAACACATTGAAATTAGGATGATTAAAAGCATAATTGATGGCACTCTAGATATCATACAATCCTTTGAAGGGACCATTATAAATCATGCCTATAGAGAGTGAAACAAGTTTTAGAATGGTTTGAAAATAAAGGGTCCATTTAAATTTTTTGAGGAATGAAAAGGAATGAGTGTTGTGGGAATAAAGGAATAAAATAATATTAACCAAGTGTTTTTATAGTAGGCTCAACATTATACCCATAATGGGAGGTGATCACTATAGACTCTAGAACCACTAATATTACTATAAAATGGGATTATATTCATATCAAAAACTATATAAATAAGAAACACATTGAAATTAGGATGATTAAAAGCATAATTGATGGCACTCTAGATATCATACACTCATTTTAAGGGACCATTATAAATCATGCCTATAGAGAGTGAAATAAGTTTTAGACTGGTTTGAAAATAAAGGGTCCATTTATGTTTTGTGAGGAATGAAAAGGAAAGAGTGTTGTGGGAATAAAGGAATAAAATAATATTAACCAAGTGTTTTTATAGTAGGCTCAACATTATACCCATAATGGGAGGTGATCACTATAGGGTGGAACCTCTCAACATCGATGTTATGAAAAATAAATCTATTATATGAAATATCCTATGTAATGAAGGTCTCACCAATTTTTTGGAGAGGATCAAGGGATATGATCCCCATATTTTACTTGAATTTTCCAACGAGTATAAATTTTATAATGTAACAATGAGGGGATTCTCTATCTTGAAGTCTAAGGAGAGTATAGCCTAGGTGACTAACATGAGTTTATAGGGCCTAAAATTCTATAAATACAAGTGGGATAAGAATGAAGATATGGAAATCCTATTAAAAGGTAAAGATAATCTAATTGAATTTCATAGTAACTAATTAATAACCTCTATCCCAACCCTTTGGAATGAAGTTATACACCAGGTAATGAGATATGTAACCCTAAAGGGAAGATTAAAATTAGCTTTATATGATAAAATTTACTTCCTTAATCATTATTACCATAATAATTTGATTTTCATACCCTTTTACTTTATTTTATATTTGAAAATTATGGTTTTAAAGGTTCAACTTTAGAAATATGTAATTCTAGTTTATCAAACATTGATATATATATATATATATATATATAGTTTACCACCATGTTAACAATCTAGCTATTGGCCCTTCTCCCTAAATTTGGTTTGTAAAATTGGTTAAAGGTGGTAATTATGATAAAAATGTGTCGTTATAGGTAGAATCTAGGGTTCATACTTCAAAAAAAATAAATCCATCTCCATCTAGATTCCGTCTTTGTAAAATCTCCCTATTAAGTGTGGTAAGTCCATTCACATTGAAGAATACCATATTATAGATTAACCTATGTATGAAAAGGATAATATCTCCTCCAACTCCCCTAAGCATTTTTTTATCAAGACATAACTATAGCAATAAAGGCAAGTATGTAAGTGTTGACTTTTAAGATCAGAATCCCTATGAGAAATAATTACTCTTAGATGTCCAAATAGGTGTTTTGGATATGGAAGATCTAAAGGGAAGAAGAGAGTTATAAAATCCATAGAGGATAAAAATTAGGACAAGATCAATTTCCTAGTTAATGAATTTTATCTCCATAAAATTATGATTAATTATATCATGAAGGACAATGAGATGCTCAAAGAAACTGTCAAACAAATCAAAAATAAAAATAAAAATAATGATAATATCCTTCAAGAAAGAAATACTACCAAGAATGCAGGGGAGATGTCTAAAATTAAGATTATTATTAGTAATATGGCCCAATTGGAGGATTATTTTATTAGTAACATGGTTCTTTCCCTAATTATTTTATTTTTTTATATCTTTATGTGATGTTCATCTCTAGATATTTTTGTGTTGTTAGTTTTTTGTTTTTCAACAATGTTTTGTCATTTTTTTGTATTTTTGGTTATTAGATAGCCTTTTATTTTTTGGGTTGGGTTTATTAAATCCTTTATTTTTATAGAACCTTATTCAAGGGGAGGGACCCTTTCAAAACCCTCCTAAATTTTTTTTTTAAAAAAAATAATTTTAAAATGTGTTACGATATTTATAATTTAAAAAAATTAATTATTTGGTGAACTCAACCCAAAAATGCTTTGATAATTTTAATAAAGGGCTTAGTCTTGAAAGCTTAGGTAACATAGTGTGGTGAGTTAACTTGAATCAACTTGTTTGGGATGGACTAATTTATCTTCCATTAAACTAATCCACTTTGGGAAAACTTAGACTATGAGACACGATTAGTTGAGTTACTCAATCAGTTATCCAAATCAAGTTGGGAAACTTGTGAACCAAATTTAGCAACTCAATATTCCTAACTAGAAAATCAAGTAAGGAAAATAAGAAAGTGAAAAAGACTTGGTTATAAAACTTAGGTGACTCAATTCCTTTAAATTGAGTTGATTGGGTGAAAATTTTAATTTACTCAATTTATAGATAAGTTAATTTAGAAGCTCATTGAACAAAGTTTTAATGAAAACTAAGTTATCCAGGTTGAGTAGGAAAAGGAAATATGTTGAATTTAGACATTTTACCTTTCATAGTAAGATAAGTTAGAAAAAAAAATTAGTTGGAAGATAATGAATATATTTTTAGTAATTCATTCAAGACAAAATGAGAAGCTAAATTTGAAAATACGCACAAATATATAGTTATGCAACTCAACTAAAACTATGTCCTGAATTTAATACCTATGTGACTCATTTTAGAACTAGAATCTTAGTATTCGTTAGTCAATTAAATTTTAATAGGTGATGTGAACTGAGTTAAGAAACTCAAGTAGAGAAATAGGCATAATTCTAAGGACTAGGTAACTTAGAGAATTTAATCAAACTAAGTCGTATAAGGGTGACTTAGTCTAGGTTAACCATTACATTTTGGCATGGCAATAAAATCATGTTAGTAAATCCTAGGTTTGAAGCTTGCATAAATTCTCATAGGGAAATACTTTGGTTCAAATAAAATTGTTCTAGACATAAATCTTAAGTTGAGGATCAACTTAGGAGTATTTTAGTGATAGATTGGTCCAAATTGAGTTACTTGACTTAGATTATAAACTGAGTTACATTATAAAATTGAGTCGACCTAATTGAGCATGTTTGGATACTTTGTGAATTGACTCAAATTGATTTTTTCCAAAGTGATTTAGGCCTAATAGATCTCATTTGGGTATATAATTGATTTGAGTTGGTCAAGATAGTGATTTGGGCTAGGTAGTGAACTAAGTTAAGGAAACTTAGTTATCCAAGTTGATCATCAACTTAGATAAATGATTCAACCTAGTTATATTTCAGTAGTTAATTTTATACATAGAGGGGACTCTATCTAAACTAATTTGGCAACATGGTAAGCTATACATGCTGACTATGAAGAACCTAGTTAGTTAGACTAAGTTGTGTAGTGAATTTTAAAGGACCATGGCTCTGTGTACAATGTTTTTTCTCTTAATAAGTTATGGAGAGAAAGTAAATGTAAATACCTATGTAAACCTCTTATTTTTAAAATAAAACTTACTATAAGATATGGAACCTAACATTAAACTAAAAAAAATTAAGAATTATTTATTCTAAGTGCATAGAACCATCATTAATGGTTGTCAAAATACATGGGACATTAAATGCCATATCATTTATTTGAAATAGAGAACACAAGGGTGATTCCTAATAAACCTCCATAAATAATTATTTTTTACATCAATAAATCAATTAAAAAATTAATATGTTACTTGAGGTCCATAATATGACCATCTGTATGAGGCCTAAAATCCTATTTGAAAATTTTTAAAATTCCATGGAGCCTTGTTACTTCTACAAAAACACTTTGAACTGATTATAAAAAAAATGAAGTTATTTTAATTAAACATTAAATTTACCATTTGGGCTTGAGATTGAAGAGGATATATTATGCCCAAACCTTCCTCTAGTTATTCAAGTCACCTTCTCTAAACATTTTTTTTAATCCTTATGGATGTTATAGGATCGATATAAGAATTCATAAGGATTTCTAGTTTTTATAAGGTCTTATCAAATAAAATAATTAGGATAAATGATATTTGGTTTTAAAGATGAGATTTTACAATATCATGGAGTTATCCATATATTATATGTCATATTTTGGGTTCATATGAGATCTAAGTGATGTTTTAGTAATCTTTTTTTAAAAACCAACTAAACTTGAAATTAGAACTAAATTTTGGATTAAGGTACAAATAGAGATTTTTAATTGGCCATAATAACCTAGGGTCATGTTTAAACCTCATAGGGTGTTGGAGTGGATTTTTTGACCTTAGTCAATTCTATCACCATTTCTATATTGATTATGAGTCTAAGTTAATACCTTGGGTTTGTGATGCCAATTAGGCACAATTATGTCATTTTAGGAAATTCATATCAAAGTGGGATGGTTCATATAAGTAAGGCTAGCAAGTTAAATGTGATGACCATGTATCCCCTTCTACATTAAAATCTACTCTTGGTTATTTTCATTTTATGGTTTTATTAACATGAGATGTGTTGTATGTTATTGAGATGTCTAGGTTATAAATTTACCCAGTTCTTTCAAAAAGAATCTACCTTACTATTTTATATTTTTCATGAAAATTTTGGTGTATAATACTCATGTTTTTTATAGTGGTTCTCTTGATGTTTTTTTTTTTTTTCTATTTCATGTGCCCTATTTTTTAGATTTACCATCTTTGATATTTTGGCTTACACAATGATATCATATTAATTTTAATTTAATAAGTCTTTAGATACATAAGTTAATTAATGCATTTAGATAAGCATTCACATGTGAATACACTTAGATTTGAATTGATAATCCATATACTAAAGTGTTAGAGCAACACCCCTATACCAAAAGTATAACTGGAGGAATTGTGAAAGAACATATAGATTATACTATTACTTTCATCCCATGTATAAGAATAAGGATAAGGGTTGAGAAATTCATATTGTATTAAACTACTTATTAGAATACATAGACTATTTATTGACAACTTGTCAAAAAAAATACGTCTAATTGAGATAAACCCCTCATAACTACTTCAAGTTTTAATGGTATTGTAAGGTTATTTTATTAAGTCATGGTTATCAAGGAAAGAGAAGGATTTATAGAATATTTATAGTGACATTTATCAAAGTGGGTGAGGTTTTTGAATAGAAGATACATAGAAAGGGATCAATCAATTTTATTTTTTTTAAGTTCAATTTAACCAAGAGCATATTATAACTAATCAAGAGAATAACCTATCTGACCATGATAATACTCTCCCTCCAAGAGTGTACAACTACATTCAAGGTCTAGCTAGGATATGAACACAATGATTCTTCAAGGTTTTTTTACTATTATCAAATTATATATTTGTATTTATATGTGTTTACATGTAATTTAAACTCTAATAATACACATTTTTTATACCATTTGGTATTTATATCATAATCCTTTTTTGTCACTTTAATTGATTTCTATGTTGGAAATATGATTGTCATTGATGTCAAAAGGGACATTATGAGAATGTCATTAATGATCAAGGTTGATTATGGTGATTTAAGGATGTGAAATCAATCCTATAAGAGGTCAAAGATGATTGGAGTGATTATGTGCATGAGTGGAATTCATTCAGTTCTTCACATTGATCATCTAGATATTTTTGGGTCTATGACAGAAAAGATGAGAAGGCATTTTGTTGACATCACCATAACCATGATGAATGAGTGTATGGTATCTCATCACATGGTTGTGATCACATTAGTCCCTAGTTATTACGCACCATATTTGAAGCCATGAGATGAAGCAAAATTGAAGCTATGGGGATGTAAAGTTGGCTACTAATATAAAAATCACTAAGTTTATATACTTAGCCAAATTTACAAAAAGTGCTAAATAGAGCCAAGTAACCATATTGATGATGTCAAAACTTACACACATAGAGGTGTTAGGACAAAATGATCACATGGGTCTATCCTTTTGTGTGCCTAGTTTATATGTGCTAAATCTCATGTCATGCAATACAGGGCAATAGAAGATATGATTGAGCAACGTAGGGCTCCAAGGTATTTTGATAGTGTTTTCCAATACTTATTTATATTTTTAGGCTATAAGAAAAAAGTAAGAAGGTATTTTTATGATACAATATATTACACATATTAAGGATTCAAGAGAAAATTTATATATGGATGGAATCCACTATATAAGAGGATCATATGCACTATTTAAGGTCATGAAACTAAGCACAACAAGAGTTATGAAAGGACAAAGTTGGCCTTCCAAGAAATTTTGAGGCATAGATATCTCTATGATATAATATTTTCAATAATCATATTAATGGAATCATATCTTGCATGTGAAAAAGATTCAAGAATAAATGAGCATATGGGTTTAGTCATTATCATACCTAGTTTGTATGGTCCAAATTTTAGACCAGGTGGTTGATCAAATTAAAAGTTATGTAGGTGCAAAGTTAACCTTCCACACATATTGAAATGGTCTCCATACTTAGCCAAATATATACAATGTAAAGTTTTAGCTATTTAGAAGATCAACAATTTTCACTTAATCAGATATTGGAGATCCAACAAAGTGTGATGAATTCAAAGTGTCAAAGGTCTCTTCAAGTGAATGTGCAAGTGACAAGTATCGCAATCATGAAGTTTCGATAGTTAATATATGGTAAGGATTAAATTCAAAAGGATAATTAGAAATGAGAGGATGCTAAGTGTCTTAATAGTAGGAACTGATAGCAATGTATAAAAGGCACATGCTTATTCCAAGTGTCATGCCCTCAAGGGTTAGATAGGTATAAAGATTAAGCTTGTCAAAAGATTTGATAGTGCATGGATGATCATGCATAAGAGACCCAAAAAAGTGAATGGACTTAAATTATATAAAGTGCTCAATGTTTATTGATGTAGTGAAAAATTAAAGACCAAGCAGGTTTAATAAGATTGATGGAGTGGAATCAATCCAAAGATATATGAAGTTATGAGATGAGGTCAAAATGTCAAAGTTTAATGACCAATTCAAGGTAAATATCATGCATCTTTAGAGATCAAATGACATTTGAAAGCTTGGATGAGAGAGATCCAATGGAGTGAGTGGAATCAAATGGAATAAAGTGATATATGATTTAACATCTTGATAGAGATAAAAACATACATCTTTAGAGATCAAATGGAGAGTATGAGCCTATCAGAGAATGATCAAATGGATGCATTTTAAAGTTAATATATTTCAATTTAAACCATTAGATCATGGTGCTAAAGGTAATATCAATGATTGAAATTTAAATTCATGTTCAGATAATTGGTTAGTTATAGGAACATGCAAGAACTTGCATATAAGCCATGAATCTTGACACAGACAATGAGATTGATTGATCTAATTGATCAAATATACATTAAAGATATTATGCATCAAAATTTGAGTCTAATATATGTTATATATATTAAATATACCTATATTTATGGTTTGATACATGAAATATGTTACAAGGTGTTAGGGTTTAACCACCTCTCATGGATCCGTTAGCTCTAGTCATTGTATAAGGCACTATTAGGTTGATCTTTTAGTGTAATGGCAATCAATGGGTCAATAGAATTGAGACATGGGAAATTAAAGTTCAATTCATAATGAACTAAAATCCAAAATTTACATAATGTGTTATAATTTAGGTGTGAACATAGAGAAAAGAAGCAAATCCTAGATCATTTGTTTATATATATGATATATAGGACAAACAAAATCGAGTTAAACAATTGAATTTTATAATAAGCCAAATTAAATATAGAACATAGTGGTTTTTAAAGGAAATGAAGAGTGTTGATTAAAGAAATATGTAGACATAGGACCAAAAAGGAATAGTGAGGAGTAAAGAAGAAGAAAGGCACAAAGAGAAAAGTTTGATAGGTTGTAGCAAAGAATAGAGATCTAGATTCGTGTATGAATCTAATTTGTAAATTGGAGTTGTATCTCTATAAAAAAGTTTGATAGGTTAGTTTCATTAAATAATCTAAATGGGTACTTATATTAGGGATTAAGTGCTTCCTTAGAGTTGATGATCTTAAATCAAGGGATTGGTGTCTCCTTAGGATTGGTTTCCTCAAACATTGTAACTAGTGAAGTTTTCTAGTGATGATTTAAACTGTGAAGCTAGATTAGAATAGTAAATTCTAGTAACTATTCTCCCCATGGGTTTTCCCTTTGGGTTTTCCATATATAAATCTTGTGTCATGTGCATTTGTGCTTGTATGTGATCTATGCATTTATCTTTTAATCTGCATATGATTTTGAATTTACTTTTAAAAGATTGAAATACTAGTTTTAATTGATATACTGATTCACCCCCCTCTTAGTATCTAGTTGTGTTCCAATAATTGGTATCATAGCCTAGGTTTCCTTGAAATAAGCTTAATCAGCTCAAGTAGATATTGTAACATTTAACATAATGGCTAGTCAATAAGGATCTTCATCAAACAAAGTACCTCTCTTTGATGGATCTAACTATGCATTCTGGAGCATAAGAATGGAAGCATATCTATCTTCATTAGGATTTGATGTATGAATGTCTATGGTAAATGGATATACATCCCCTTCTACAATTCCTATTGATCAGGATACTAATAAGGCATATGAGAACAATTCTAAGGCAAATAATTCTATTCTTTATAGAATATCAAACTTAGAGTTTGTCAAAGTGATGCAGTGTCAAAATGCTCAAGATATCTAAAACAAATTGAAGATCATCTATGAAAGAGATGACAAGGTAAATCAAACCAAGATACAAAATTACAAAGGAAATTTTGAGAGTCTTAAGATGAATGAAGAGGAAAATATTCCAGATTACCTCCTCAGGGTAAATGAAATAGTCAATGCAATCAAAGGCCTTAGAGAAGAAATGAAAGAGTCAATCGTTCTCAAATTTTTTTAAAGATCTTTTCCATCTAGATATGATTCTAAAATATCTACAATAGAAGAATAAAAATATCTAGATAAACTCACTATTGATGAGTTACATGGGACCTTCACAACATATGAGATGAGAATGGGAGAGATAGATACCTTCAAAAGAGAATCTACATTCAAAGTATCCAAGTAAAGTAAGAAACATCAACATCTAAATTTAAGGAGTTTTATGAAGAAGAAACTAACTTTGTTAGAAGACTAAAAAGAGGATCTAGAAAGTACAGAGGTAAGTTACCCTTCAAATTCTTTAAATGTGGTAAAGTAGGAAATTTTGATACTAAATGACCTCATAATAAAAAGGATAACTCTGAGCAAGTAGAGAGTAGAAAAAAGGTTAAACCTACTATCCTAAGAATAACTTATTCAAAAATAAGAAACGTATATACATAAAAGAAGATAGTGATAGTTTAAATGATGATCATGACTATGCTTTTGTGGCTAAGGGAAATGAATTCATATTTGAGATAGTAGTATCAACCTCTATAAATCTAGATCAAGATGAAGATAAAGACTCAAATAAAGAATAAGGTGAAGTGGATCTACAATGTGAGATAGTATGTGCTCTAGATGAGATTGACAAGCTGAGAAAAAAGAAATAAAAAAAAGAAGCTTGGATAAAAGGAAATTAAGAAATGTCTAAAATTCTTGAGAAATATAATAATATGGTAATTATCCTAAAGACACAAGTTGAAGAGGCTAAAATAATAGAAGATGTAGTCAAAATGGAACTACAATCTAAATCAGATGAATATGTGAAGCTTGAGGTATAAATTTTGGCTTTGAGAAAAGAACTTGAAAAATCCAAAGGTCAACTAAATAAAAGTTTAAATTTGATAGGAGGATCATAAATTATTGATGAACTAATTAACTCTCAAAATCCCTCAAAAGATAGATCAGGTCTTGGTTATGAGAAGGGAAAAAGTTCTTCAACTAATACATATGTTAACCTATATGAAAAATTCAAAGCAGAAGGAGAATCAAGAACAAAGAAATAGAAAGTGTACAAGGATATAAAGATAAATTCAAACACAACTGATCTAAAGAAAGTTGAACCTAAAAAGAAGCTTGAAGAGAAAAATAAAATAAAGGTAGCTAATGTTGATGGATACACAATGGTGAAAAACTTAAAGAAGCCACAACTTAGAAGAATTCCTCATGATGTACCAAGAAATGCTATGACCAGATATTCCTCATCTCTTTATGGTTATTATTATAGCTATAATCATTTTTGTCATAAGGCTAGTAATTTTAGAGTTGTAACTAAAAGGAGAATCAATTTTGTAAGTAAAAATTCATTTGCATCATTGGTAGATACAAATGTAATCTGATATAATTTTAATAACTTTGGTCACATAGCTTAACATTATAGTAGAACTAGATATATAAGATACAATTATAGAATGTAAAGAAAGACATGCCTCTCAGTATGAAAAAAGGTTCACAAGTTTCTGAAAAGAAGATAAATAAGAAATCCAAGGATGTGTGGAGAGTGAAAAATCATTCCATGATTTCTTAGACTGCACTCCATGCTAAGGAGTAGAATTTGTGGATGGTATATAATGATTGCTCAAAGAATATAAATGGTGATAAGATCAAGTTCACCAAATTGAGAAAATTTAAGGAAGGATCTATCAACTTGGGAGGTAATACAACAATAAATATAAAAGGTAAATGAACCTAGAACATAGATGGTAAACTACCTACACATGATGTCCTTTATGTTGAAGGACTTAAGCATAATATACTAAGTGTCAGCCAAATATGTGGTAATGGATATAAGGTCACATTTGATGTAAAAGGATATAATCTAAAGATATTTGGAAAAATAGTTTCAAAAGGGAAAACGATTAAGATCAATATCTACAATCTTGTTTGATGGGAAAGATTGGTGAGAGTTAGTTGTGGCATAGGATAATGGGTCATGTCAACTTTGATAATATAGTCAAAGTGATCTCAAATAAGTGTGTAAGACACATTCCCAAGATAACCAAACCTATAGATACTACTTGCAAGGAATGTCAACTAGGCAAGTAGACAAGGGTTAGATTTCAAACAAAGGAGTATGTAACTATAAAGCCTCTACAATTAGTTCATAATAATCTTTATGTCCCTACCAAGACAAAAGTATCTAAAGGAGAGTATTAATTCATGTTATTTATAAATTAATACTCAATAATGACACGGGTAACCTTTTTTAAAGGCAAATATCAAGCCTTTAAGAGTTCAAGATTTTTAGAGCCATGGTTGAAAATGAGATTGGAAGAAAATCAAGTTCTTAAGATTTGATAAAGGTGGATATTTCAGCTCAAATGATTTCATAGATTATTTTGAAAATAATGGGATCAAAATCCATTACTCTATATTAAGGAATCTACAACAAAGTGGATTTATTGAAAGAAAGAACATAACAATCAAGGAAATGGCCAAAACAATGCTAAAAGAGGCCAAGTTACCTAATGGATATTGGAAAGAATCAATCCAAATAGTAATATGCATCTTCAATAGAGTTTAAATGAGGTTAAATAGTAAAAAACCTCCATATGATCAATGGATGTAAATTCTTCCTTTGTTAAGTACTTCAAAGTGTTTGGAATCAAATGCTACATCAGAAGAAAGGAGGAGAAACTAGGAAGATTTGAATCAATATGTGATGAAGGGATATTTCTTGGTTATTTCACTCAAATAAAATCCTATGTATGTTATAATAAGAGGATACACAATATGGTGAAGAGAATAAATTTCAAGGTTAAATAAGGCATAAAACATGTTGAACCTGATAAGGAAACTAGTAATGAAGAGGCAGATCTTGAAGAAGTAGACAATGAAGATGCTATAGAAAATAATGAAAAAGCACCTCCAAGATTTGTTCAAAAGGATCATCCTAAAGAGTAGATAATTGGTAATAAGAATGAAGGATTTTAGACAAGGAAAATAGTTGTAATGAACAAGGAGCAAGTAAGTTTTGCTCTAATGTTTGAAATTGATCATAAGAGCTATGTTGAAGCCAACAAAGATGAGAATTGGCTAAAATCCATGGAATAAGAACTTATCCAAATAGAAAATAATAAAACTTGGCAATTAGTGCCAAAACCCTCAAACAAGAATATGATAATAATAAAATGGGTCTATAGAAACAAGCTCAATGAGGATGGAATTGTTATAAGAAATAAAGGGAGATTGGTATGCAAGGGACATGCACAAGTTTAAGGCATATACCTTGGGGAAACATTTTCTCCAGTTTCTAGATTGGAAGTGATAAGAATGTTTCTAGCATTCTCTATTTATATAAAATTCAAAGTCTATCAAATGGATTTCAAGTCTACTTTCTTGAATGGGAACCTAGAAGAGGAATTCTACATAGAACAACCTAAAGGTTTTTAGTTGTCTAAACAAGAATATTATGTATTCAAAATGAAGAAAACATTATATGGTCTAAAACATGCACCTAGATCATGGTATTCAAGATTAGACCAATACCTACAACAATAAAGATTCAACAAAGGATGTGTAGACAATAATTTGTACTTCAAATCACAACATGAGCATATGTTGATTGTTGTTATTTATTTAGATGACATCATCTTTGGTGGTAGCAATAATAAAACATGCAATGAATTTTATACACAATGCAAAGTGAATTTTAGATGTCTATATTAGGCAAATGTTTCTTCTTCCTTGGTTTACAAATAACACAATTTGATGAAGGGATATTTATATCCCAAACCAAGTATGCAAAGGAGATTATCAAGAAATTTGGAATGGAAGATAAAAAAATAGTTAGTACTCCCATGATAATTAGACGCAAGATAAGTAAAGAGGATGAGTCACTTGATGTAAATCAAACTATGTATAGATCAATGATAGATAGCTTGTTATACATAACTGCATCAAGACCAGATATCATACAATGAATGTGAATGATTACTAGATTTAAGGTTTCTCCTAAATAGTCACATGTCAATATAGTGAAAATAATCTTTAGGTATATCAAGAGCATAACTGACTATGTCTTATGGTACCCTAAAAGTGAATATTTCACTTTGATAGCATATACAGATGTTGATTGGGTAGGAAGTGTGGATGATAGAAGAAGCACTAGTGGTGGTGAATTTTTCCTTAGAAATAGACTTGTTTCATGGCTAAGAAAAAAGCAAGATTTAGTTACTCTTTATATATCATAAGTAGAGTATGTAGTAGCAATGGCGTGTTGCACTCAAGTCCTATGGATGAAGCAAACACTTAAGGACATCAAGGTTGAGTACAAGACACCTATTTCTATTATTTTTGATAATTCAATTTCTATAAATATATCAAAGAGTCCATTGATGCATTCAATAATCAAGCACATATCAATCAAGTATTAGTTCTTAAGAGATAGGGTTGTAGATCAAGAGGTCATAATGAAATATGTGCCAATTAAAGACTAGATTGCAGACATATTCACCAAACCTCTTTCCAATGATTTTTTGAATATTTGAGATAGAAGTTGGGAGTGGTGGATCCTACACCACATCACTAAATCACTAGGGATAGGTCATGAGTCTAGGGGGAGTCTCATGGAAGCTTTATTAATCCTAAGAAGATGAGATAAAATTTAACTGATGTATGTATACTTTTGAAAATTACTAATGAGTTGAAATTTGTAGATTATTGGACAAAATCCTTATTTGATAAAGGGGGAGAAATATTTGGACAAAAAATTAGCTATATTCCATTTTCCATTAATGTCAAATGGGTAGAAAAAGTGCAAATTTTCTCTATGGGAGAAGAAGATAAAAATGCTCTCTACAGAAGTTTGGAGCAAAAAGTGCAAATGTCAAAGAATAAGTAGAGAAAATGTCCAAGATGAGTATTACGCAAATGTGCCATTTCCTAAAGGGGATCAAGTTTGGTATGAACAAATTTAGTACGTGCTCATTAGAAGCCAATGCAAGCAATGCCAGAGAAAGAACAAAGTATTAAACAATTAGAGCATTTAGTTTGCCATCAGTGACAAAAGGGAAAATTGTTGGAAATATAATTATCATTGATGTCAAAAGGGACATTATGATCATGTCATTAATGCTTAGGGTTGAGTATGGTAATTTTAGGATGTGAAATGCATCTTATTAGAGGTCAAGGATGATTGGAATGCTTATGTGTATGAGTGGAATTCATTTGATTCTTCACATTGATCATCTAGACATTTTTGGGTCTATGATAGAAAAGATGAGAAGGCATTTTGTTGACATCACCATTACCATGTGTGATTGAGTATAGGGTAACTAGTCCTATAGTTGTGATCACATTAATTGTTAGTTGTTATGCACTAGATTTAAAAACATGAAATGAAGCACAATTGAAGTTATGGGAATGCCAAGTTGGATACTAAGATAAAAATCACTAAGTTTATATACATATCCAAATTTCCAAAAAGGGCTAAACAGAGCCAACTAATCATATTGATGAGGTCAACACTTACACACATGGAGATGTTAAGATAAAATGATCACATGGGTCTGTTCATTTTTATGCCTAATTTGTATGTGTTAAATCTCAGGTCATGTGATGTAGCATGATAAAAGATATGCTTGAGAAAAGTAGGTCTCCAAGGCATTTTGACAATGTTTTCCAACACCATCAAATTTTTAGGTTGTAAGAAAAATTTGAGAAGGAATTTTTATGATTTCATGTCTTACACATATGAAGGTTTCAAGAAAAAATGGATATATGTATGGAATCCCTTATGTAAGAGGATCATATGTACTAATTTTTAGGTCATGAAACTAAGTGCAACAAGATTTATGTAAGGACAAAGTTATCCTTCTAGGCAAGCTTGAGGCATAGCTAGCTCTATGATATAATAATCTCATTAATAATATTAATGACATTATATCTTACACATGTGAATGATTCAAGGAGAAATGATCATATGGATTTGTTCATTGTCATGCCTAGTTTATATGGTCCAAATTTTAGACCAGGAGGTTGAGCGAAGCAAAATTTATGTAGGTGCAAATTTATCCTTCCAGGCATATTGAAATGGTATCCATACATATCCAAATCTACACAAGGTAATGTTTGAGCTAGTTGGAAGTTAAATGGTTTGTGGTTAATCAGACATTAGAGATCTAATAAAATATGATGAAGTCAAAGTGTCAAAGGTCCCTCTGAGTGAAAATTTAAGTGACAAGTGTCACAATCATAGATCCTAGATAGTTAATACATCATGTGACTTAAAGTCAAAAGGTCAATGAGCAATGTGAGTAAGCCAAGTGTCTCAATAGCAAGAAATGATAACAATGTATAGAAGGCACATGATTATGCCAAGTGTCATATCCTCAAGGGTTGGACAAATGTAAAGATCAAGCTTATCAGAATATTTTATGATGCATGGGTGATCATGGGAAGGAGATCAAATAGAGAAAATAAACTCAAATGCTATAAAGTGCTTGATTTTTATTGACATATTAGAAAGTTAAAGACCATGTGGGTTTGAGAACATAGACAAATTAAAAGTGATCCAAGGATATAAGAAGCTATGATATGAGTTCAAAATGTTGAATTTTAATGACTAAGTCAAGGTAAAGGTCATGCATATTTAGAGATAGATTGACATGAAAAATATTCTATGAAAGATATCCAATGGAGTGAGTGGAATCATATGGAACAAAGTGATATATGTTTAACATCTTGATAGAGATAAAAAACATGCATCTTTAGAGATCAAATGGAGAGTGTGAGCTTGTTAGATAATGATCAAATGGATGAATTTTAAAGTTGATCTATTTGAATTGATACCATTGGATCATAGCTCTAAAGGCAAGATCAATGATCAACATTTAAAGTCATGTCTAGATAAATGGTTAGTTATAGGGAATATGCAAGAAATTATGTATAAGTCAAAAATATTGACATAGACAATGAGATTGATTAGTCTAACAAATAAAATATAAATTAAAGAGCCTAAGCATCAAAAATTTAGTCTCATATATGTTATAGATATTAAAGAGACCTGAAATTATGGTATGATACATGGAATCTATTTCAAGGTGTCAGGGTTTAACCACCTCCCATGGATCCATTAGTTTTGTCTATTGTATAAGTCACTAACAGGTTGGTCCTTTGGTGTAATGGAAACTAGTGGGCCAATAGAATTGAGACATGGGAACTTACAGTTCAAGTCATAATGAATTAAATTCCAAAATTGGCATGATGTGTTATAGTCTGAATGTGAACACAGAGAAAAGAATAAAACCCTAGATCATTTGTTTATATATTTGATATCTAGGATAAAGAAAATTGAGATGAATAATTGCATTTTCTATTGATCCAAATTGAATATAAAGTAGAGTGGTTGGAGAAGGCAATGAAGACTATTTAATAAAGAAATGTCTAGACATAGGACCAAAAAGGAATAATGAGGATTAGAGAGGAAGAAAATCATGAAGAGAATGTGCAGAGTATGATCAATTTTATATTATACCTATAACAAATAACAAAGATCTTTTTTCATGTATGAATCTAATTTGTAAATTGGAGTTGTATTACCATAGAAAAGTTTGATAGGTTGGTGCCATCAGATAAGTTGAGTGGGTGCTTAGATTAAGTAGTATATGCTTCATTAAATTTGGTGGTCTTAACTTAGGGGATTGGTGTCTCCTTAGGATTAGTTTCCTTAAACATTATAACTAGTGAGGTTTTCTAGTGAGGCTTTGAACTGTGAGACTGGATTAGAATAGTAGCTTCTAACAACTATTCTCACTTTGGTTTTTCCCTTTGGGTTTTCCACATATAAATCTTGTATCATGTGAATTTATGATTGTATATGATCATTGCATTTATATTTTAATCTGCATATGCTTTTTAATTTACTTTTAAAATATTGAAATACCAATTTTAATTGATATACTAATTTACCCCCCTCTCATTATCTAGTTGTGTTCCAACATCCTATACATTTTTATTTATGTAATTATGTATGTTTATGTTGCTACTTTATTATATTATATTCAGATTTAAATTTAACATTCATGTATAAGGTTTATTTTAGTGTCCCTTAACCTAAATCAAATTTACCATACTACAAGAAGGAAGAGAAAGAGGAGAGAGAAATGGGAAAGAAAATAACAAGGAAGAATAGAGAAATAACATGGGTAAAATGTACCAATAACTATTTAATATGAACAATAATTGAATATGAGATATAATTAAAAAAAACACATAAGTACCCAAGAGCAATGTAAATTTTGCAACTAAAACTACCATAGACTAAAATTATGTATCTAAAGAAATAATAAGAGGATGATCAAAAAAATTATAAAAAAAAAACAAAAGTACCTACAAGAAAGAGTTAAATTAAATAAAGATAAATAATTTAACCAATAAACCATAATCAACATCTAGAAATATGAAAAGAAGAAGGTAACATAGAAATTCAAACATGATCAAAGGAAAACATAGGAAATAAATACGAGCTTAGAATGAATAAAAAAAGAGTAAAGTAGGACCCAAGTCGGTAATCAAATATAAAATAAGGCTAAAGAGTAATATAATAATTCCAAAAATCCATATGTTAAAAAAATGGGAAACTAAATATAATTTAGAGAATTAAAAACCAAAATGTGTTTTGATGTATGTTTTCCTTCCGCTTTTGCCCAAACATGTATTATACTTTTGACCACAAGATACCTCTAAAAATGGGTTACTATTTTGAGATGAACATCCAAACCACTCATCCTTGAATGGCCTATAATTGTATACATTAAAATAATATCAAGAGGGCTCAAACTAGGCATAATTATCCCACTTATATGTGTGTGCACCATTATCAATAATTTAAAATGCAAGGCAATGTTTTTATCTTTGACACTTGGCACCATGTAAATTTGAATTTTATGTACTCATAAATGGATTTAATTTTCTCATTAGGAATTTTTATATATTTATGGATTTTTTAATAATGTATAAAGAGTATGATAATTTATTCCTCAAATTTTCAATTGATTCTCAAGGTGTGCCCAAGTAATTTCCAAGGGAGTAAAACCTTGGGAGATATTTATATTTATAGATAAATATATATAATTTTTTACAATGACCAACCCATGAAACATGTTTAATCCAACCTAATGGAGACTTCCTAATTTGAAAAATAGTCATTGAGTGCATTTGAACATTATCAATAAATGCAAAACCATGCAATAACCAACATTATCTAGGCATTTTCAATAGTGTCTTGGAAGTGTAAGTTTATGACATGATATATGGGAAGGTTTGTCTAGGATTATGATATGTTTTGTACAGAATATGATGATCCTAAATAGGTGTATATGGTGATTAGAGGTGACAAAAATAATAATTGGGTATATGGATAGAGTGAATGTTTGCTCAAGAGTCAAATATATGTGTAATGTCCAAGTATGTAAAATAATGACAAATTTGATGTTTCCTAAGTGTCTAATAGAAAACTTAAGTGTATAAATATGCCACATTTTGATCTAGTATTAACAATGCTATATTAAAAGTATAAAATGATAAATTTTGTATCTCTAATAACCACACTTGGTGTTGATAGGTATGACCAAAATGTCTTTTTTTCTCTATGTGAAACCTATAAGAAAACATGTAGAGATCAATATCTTCATATGATGAAAAATTATATAAAATAATCCAAATAATTGAATCTATTTAAATATAAAATCAAAGGGAAGGATACATATGATGGTATATGAACTGATGTTCTACATAGGGGTGCCCAAGACCAAGTCAAAATTGGAGACAAAAATTGGATGGTAGAATATGCAACTACATATTAACTTAGTAATATGTGCTAACACAGTTAATGAAATGAGAAGCCTAATATAAATAAATGTAAATTATATTCATAATACATAATAAGTAAGTGCATATGTGTATAATGAAGTAGTAAATCTAATGAGAAAACTATTTTAATATAAGAGTAATGTGTTGTTGTTGATTGCCTAGAATGTTATAAACTAGTATAGATAAAAATGTGTCTTATATCTAGAGAAATTCCAAAAAAAACTCCTTTATAGCTATTTTTGATCTATGAATATACATGATGTCCATAATATTGGTTACAATATATATGTATATATGTATATATATATATATATATATATATATATATATATATATATATATATATATATATATGTATGTATGTATATATATATATATATATATATATGTATATATATATATATATGTATATATATATATGTATATATATATATGTATATATATATGTATATGTATATATATATGTGTGTGTGTGTGTGTGTATATGTGTATATATATATGTATACATATGTATGCATGCATGCATGAATGTATGTATGTAGTATGTATGTATGCATGTATGTAAAAAATGGAATTTTATATCAGAGTGCATTTTGGACATGTGTTAGGCCCACATAATAAGTCTTGCTAACACAATGAAAACATACAACACACTTCACATATGCAAAATTGGAACCAAAGGAGGTGAACTAAGGTGATTAGCTAGAGGTAAATAATTATAGAAAGTACAATGGGGAAACAAGTTTTTATATTATAAGGGTTATGTAGTTTGAGGTGTATCAGTGTATGCATAAACTTGATAAGTCTTGAGTGTTATATGTGGCACTTGTACTTCCATAAAGGACCATTTCTAGGTCTTTATCCCTAAGTAAATACCTCACTCTCCTCATTGGGTTCTAGTCCAAATTAAGGAAGGTTAAGTTAAAGGATTAGTTTAACTTTTAAGGATAACTTTTTTTCCTAAGTTATCATTCAGGTTAATCATAGGTTCATATATTAAATCACAAGCTACATATTATAAACAAGCAACCCATTCAGAAATTAAAAACAATTCAACACTTGCAAATTTTTACTACATTAAATTATAATAAAGCATAACAAAAAACAAATTAAGTATAAGATTTTATAGTGATACTAGTTGGGTCATAATTACCTACATCCTTTAATGTCATCACATTATTTGTATGGCTCATACACTATTTGTTTACCAAACATGGGTGATCATAATAATGAATGACATAATTATAATTCATCATTGTAACTCTATAGTCCAGTAAAGAACATACAAATATTTATATTGTCATATCTAATGTGATATTAATAGAGTTTAAGTAACTAGATCTTAACTATCTATTTTAAGAGGAATAACTAATGCAACCCTTAATAGTGAAGTTCAATCGGGTAACCACTTAAGAAAAAATTATATTTTCATAAAAAAATCCATAATCATGTAATAAATGAATGCCTAATATATATCATTGTGTTATAAATTCATTTATAATAAATTTAGACAATAGGAAAATATAAAGTGTTCAATAAAAATGTTCAAGCATGGAATTCATCAACAAGAAATGAGTTTTCAAGATGAATAGAACCCAAATAAAAGGCCTTACTTAAGGAACTCTTACAAATTTCATTGTCGGGTAGTTGAGGCAACATGGTAAGCAAGTGCAACTATTAGAAAGGAAAGTGAAATGTATATATATTATTATGAAAGTAAAATAGTGAGTTTAAAAATTTGATTACAACAACTAAGTCTTATTAAATGTAGTAAACTTATATATCATTCTTGATTTCATTACTATTTCCTTTAATTTTATTTATTTAAAGAATTAAATAAACTGAGTAAAACATTGTTCATGCTTATTCTTAAATCATAATAATTAGCTAACTATTATTTATTTAATCAAAAAATACATGCATTAATTTATTAATCTCAAATTTTGCAATGCAACATACATAACTTAAGAGTAATATCTTACAAATGTATATATAATGCATACCTTGCATGCCACCTAGTATGTCTAGAATGTATGATAGAAGGGAGCATTTGATGTATTTTTCTCATGATCCATCTATCAAATGTTATGTATTATTGAAAGGATTAATAGGCCCATGTGTATCTATGTAAAAAGTGATAAGCTAAACCAAATACTAATTTAGCTAATGGAAACCAATAACTTCTATGTGAATTCATATATAATCTATCCATTCTAAATTTAATAGATTGTATAATTAAAGAACTAATATAATGCATCTATATTTGTTTCCATAAGTGATTAGATTAAATATTAACTTATTCAATAACATAACTTATATTTGATTTATTTATTCTAATTGAATGGATTCCAAAATTTTGATCTAATGTAAAAATGTCTAAGAAAGTCCCAAGTTAGTATTTAACATCAAGAATTAATAAGACTATGGTGTATATATGTATCAAATCTTAAATAAACTTGAATATAATTTGTAGCCTAAAATTTGAGCACAAAGGATTAAACTATACAATTCAATCACTCAAATCTTAAACCACCAATTAAAGTATAAATCCATTAGAACTAAATGCAATGGATGAATATACATTTAAATCCTAAATCCTATTTTTTTTAAAGTATGATCAAATAGATTCAAAATAATAAGATTGGGATTAGAATTACCTTGACTTATATTTTCATTATGATGGCATGTTATTGGATTTTGATAATGAATACTGGATTATAAATTTGGGATGGATTGGTTATGGATTTCTAGTTGAGCTTGGTAGATTCAAGGATGCTTGGACATAGATTTGGCATGAAGAGTCTATTTGGTTTGTCTATGGCTCAAGCATGGCCTTTTATATAATAATGGAGGGAATTTTATGGGAATTTAAAATTATTTATAAGTCTCTAGTTTAGAGACTTCTAGATTCTTATAGGAGCTTCTCTGGTTCTAGAGGCTTCTCAATTAGTTTAAGATATAATGGGAGATTATATGGGATTTAATGATGTTTAGGACTCATAGGCATGTATAAAATGCTAGGGTGTAGGCTAGTAGGTGGGTAGGTGGGGTCATGGGAATTTAAAATTTCCAAATAATAGGTAACTGGGATTAGATTAGGATAATAAGGATTAAGAAGAATTAATGAAGCAGTGGGATGATTAAGGTTAATAGATGAAGGGGAATAAAATATGGGGATATTAGATAAATGTATACAATTAGGATAAATTAGTGAGATAAAATAAGATATTAGAATGGGATGAATTATAATAAATGGGATTAGCAATATCAGTGTTAATTAATAGGAATATTAGTGACGTTAATGAGGTGAGTGAATTTAGGTGCTTACATTTTTCCCTTATTTGAAAGGGCATTACGAGTGGATGAAGTGGAAAGAGTAATGGTCTTTCAAAGAAAAACAATTTCATAGATAAATCTTAGTAGATGATGTTAAGGGCTATGATGTCAATGTATATCATGCCCCCTTGAGGGGACATACAAGAAAGAATGAGGTAGATGGCCACTCAAAATAAGAATAAAGGGGTGGCATGAAATGGATATATAAGGGAATGGGATGATAGATGTGAGATAGATGAAGAAGAATATAAAGTCAACTTGAGGAATGAGTTAAAAATTGATGATGCTCTTGGCAAACACACATGTACAAGGAGTAAAGATGATGGGTGCACAGTTAATGACACATCCAAAGGTGGAATCAACCATAACATGATGATGGTAGTATTAAAATGTTTTAATATTTAGATATATCCCAAGTAAGGATGCAAGAAAGGAAGAGATATATGATAAGATAGATAGGATTTGATAAGATTAATGGGTGTAACTTAAAGTTAGAGTTGATTGATATGATAAAGATGATGGTAAAGAAGAATTGATATGATTGAATGACTAAAAGACTACATTGCATCAACTCAATGAGACACAATGATGATGCCCCTATCAAGTACACATGAAAGGGAATTATAATTGATTGACCAATCAATGATTGATGGAATAAAATATGGAAGTTGTGATTTGTCTAGCCTGCTCAACAGGTGCAGGTAATTGATGAAAAGATTAAGGAAATGATTATGAGTATGGTGATTGATTAATAGATTATTTGATGATTTATATTATATCTCAATGATTGAACTAATTCAAGATTGGAGGATGATGAAGAAAGAAGAGATATTGGTCAAGCTATCTTTGGGCACTAAAGAGTGGCCAAGTTCTACCTACATAGTCTGAAAAGACCTCAAGCGGATGTAGTTCTAACTAGGAGATGATGATGAAGATGATTAGACTTGCTATTGATTGAAGGATATGATTTATATGAGAAGATGAAGATGATAAGGATAAAAGATGGGATGTTAGCTAGATGAGTCAAGAGGATTAGATTAGTGATCGGAATAAGGATGATTAGATGAATAATAAAGGTATAAATGATCAAGCCAACATATATATCATAAGTCTCATCATAGTCTAACAAATCCAATATAGCATTTGGTAATGTGTCCCATGATAAAAGTATGACCAAGTGGACATTGTGCCAAAGTGCATGGGCAAATAGTGAATTCTGCATCCTTGAGGGCAGTTTTGGTGTCCTCATAACATCCATATTTATTACCCAATATAAAAAAGACACAATTAAAATGAAACATAAGATAAATAATATATGAAAACAAGACAAACAAAATAAAAAAGTAACACACACAAGTATCTACATCTAGTGTCCCAATGTCTTGTGTCATGATGGGATGAGTGATTGAGTGATGGTATTATGGACTTAAGATGGACTTGGATTGGGGATAGACTAAGGAAAATGATGAGGATTGACCAATGATTTTGATAAAGTTATGGACTTTGATGAGAGACTAGGATTAGGATAAGGACGTGGATGAATATATGAAGGTGAAGATGACCAAGGATTATCAATAGACAAGGCCTTGAAAGAGTCTAATATAGCAAGAGGAGGATTTATGGGATAAAATTCCTATCACACTAACAATGAAATGATTTGATGGGTACTAGGTGTGAAGAGGTAATGATAGGATAATAATGAGATCAAGTACCTTTTATACTAGACAAAAGTGATGTAATGGGTGCTAGGTATGAAAAGGCAATGATAAGTAAGTGATGGGTGCTAGATAAAAATATTGGATAAGGTGATGTGTGTTGATAATATAGAGCCAAAAGGATGATGATGAATACATTTGTTCAAGATGGAATAGGAGATGGCTATTAGATAGTCATTGGGGATGGTGATATGGATAACAAGATATATGAGATGGGTATAGATGTGTTTTAGGAGGGGAAGGTGAATTGTATGATATGATGACTATGGATTTAGGCATAAGGCAAGACATGATGGATTATTTTTGTATTTTTTCAAATTTTATGATTTTTAAGATTTTTATCATATTTCAAAATTTTAGGACTTTTTGGAATATGTATGTACACTATACAAAGGGTTTACTAGCAAAATGATTACTGAGCCTAACAACCAGGATGAGGAGGGATGATGGATGATGCTAAAAAAATGATAAAGGTGATGCTTAAAATGGGAGGAGGATGAAGGAATAATGGACTAAAGATTTCTAATGACCACAAGATGATAGAACTAGATGGTTAGTTTCCTAGGTGTCCATTGGAAGATATGCCAAGATGGTGGAGGGTAGTTATCAAGACACCTTCCACTTCTTTGTGAAAGGTTAAGATGGGAAGGATGATATGGATAGAGGACATGATGGTAGATGAGGGATAAGAAGAATGGATGGAGGGGATAAGATGGATAAGGATGTGTGGTAAGGATGGGATTGAAAAAGGATGGGTATGAAAATGATGGATTGTGCCCTTGAGTGTTGAGGTATAATGTGGATAATAGATTATTTTACCATGATGATATAAATTAGTTTTCACCATGGTACTTGCCCAAGGTGCTAGAAGACTATTTTTCACCATTGGATGAATGATTTTTTTATGAATTTTTGAAATGGTATCTCGATTTATTAGATGTGGGGATGAGATGAAAGAATGTAGGCATTTGATGGATATTTATCAAACACCTATTTTGTGATGGATGTTAGATTCTTGGATGTCTTGGTAGCCTTTATTGATTCTTGATGGTGAGCCCTCTAGATATCTAGACCAGGTGTTTTTGTTTCCCCTAAGAGTAACAATGCTACCTATGGAGGTGATGTGAGGTATAAATTCAAGTAGAGGTTGATTTTTATGGATGATAGGATCATGATAGGATGGTATGATGGGTGTTGGATAATTAGGACAAGAAGTCATATACATAATTAGAGATATGGGATGTGATTCATTTGATTGGTACCAATTAACAAAAGATTGTAGGATATCTAAGATACTTTACCTTTGTGATTCATATTTGATCTGATCACTTGATGGATGATCAGCCATGATTTTGACATTATTCAGATTTTGACTACCCCTTAGTGCCTAATTTTGGGATTCACCAAAAGATAATTATTTTTGACTTGATATACAATAATTATTTTGACTTTGATAGTCCCCTAGTGTCAGATATTAGGCTTCAGTAGGAGAAGATATGTTTAGAAAAGGTTGATGTTAAATCTTCTTGATTTTTATTTATAGGATCAAAGATGACTTGATTATGAATTATGACTTTTGGAATGTGGTCTTGGACCTCTATACTTGTGACACACATTATATTACTTAAGGAAGGATCCAATGATATATTTTCCTATTCATCCTTATGGAAGGAGGTGATCAAATGATCATCAATTGGAAGGAAAATATTTAAGGTGAAGGAAGGTAGGAGAGATGATATGATGAGGTCAATGAGTGGTGATGGGGTAACATAGTCTTCATAGGGGTTTTAGGAGAATCATTTTCAACATCTTAGAAAATATCCTCAAGATCAATAAAAGGATCATGAGTACTATCTATAGTAAATGCATCCAAAGGAGGATTAGATTCACTCAAAAAATTTAATAGATAAATATTTCAAGAACTTTGTTATGACTTCATCATCCTGATTAAGATCAAAATATATGCCTAGTGATATATTGAATGTATCTAAATTAAGAGTATCCTATAAAAGACAAACATTATTAGCATCTATTACAATGTCAATGGGGGATGATATTTTGATGAGGAATCTAATTCTAATTTTATCATTGAACATGATCCTAATGAAGATAATACTTGAAATGTTGAATTTTATGTACAATATTCAATGTTGCTATTAGAAGGTTCATTGTCCATAATTGACCTCTCAACAAGGGGTATTTAAGAGGGTTCGTGAGATATGGGAGGACTAGGCTCATGGGGAGTAGACTTAGCTTTGATGGAGGATTTGTCAAGGATGGGTGGATCATATAGGATGTGTATGGAGTCTTGACCTTGGATTGTAAATGGAAAGGCTTGATAATGATTAGGAATGGAATCTTAGCATTCTTCTTTTTGTCCACCTAGGGATTGAGACTCATTTTTTTCATTCTCAATTATTATGTCACCATGAATAATGAAGTCTTGGACATAATCATGGAAAGGTCATCATAAATTAATGGTATGCTCCTAGGTTTGATGATATGGATAATATTGATTTGCTTTATAACAAGAAGGCTTAGGCTTAGTGGGATCAAGATGTCAGATGGGTAGATAGAACATCATATTTATTATGACTAATTATTTGAAAAGGGCTTCCAAGGACATAGGAAGGGGAGTATAAGGACCCACTTCACTTGGTGATATAGAAATGAAAGCATTGAACTTATGATCAAATGGTGGTTGATGTGAGGAGGTGGAGGGAGTCAAGGTGGCCAAGATTGGATTCCATTTGCTAGTATGGGAATGGGTAGATAGTGGTTTATAACTAAAAAATGGAGGATTGGTACACGGCTCACATAAAAGGGCTTAGATGGTAGGTGTAATGGGTTGAAAGGGATCAATAACTTCAAGGAGTGGAACACCCACTAATAAAAATTCAAGAGGATCTCATACTTATGGGTAACTATAAATTGGTCTATGAACATGGGGCCCAACTCAATGGTGATGGTTGAGGAGTAATGGATGATGGAGATAGGATAAGGATTAGATGGATTTATTACATAAAATAGGTCAAAAGGATTGAGATAGCATGATTAGGTGATGATGGACACATGGATTGGAGACTAGGGTTATATTTTAGACCAATAGTACAATAGGTGCTAATGACCTATCCATAATTCCTAGGTATCAATCTAGCAAAAGGATTAGGGATTTGATGGCTGCTTAGATTCAAACTAGAAATAGGATGATTGGATGTGTTGTTAGTTATGAATAGGGAAGATGATTGGACTATAAATGATCAGATTAATGATGGGTTTGCTATATTAAAACCAATAGATTTATAAGATGATAATAAGATATTGACTAGGTATGATATTTGATCATATGATGAGTGATAAAGGACTAAGATGATAAGATGATATGGGTAGGATAAAAGGACTAGCTTAAACCTTGAACTAATTTTCTCAAGATGGGATGGAATAAGATTATGTGATGAAGATGGTAATGCTAGCAAGGTAACAAAAAATATAGATAGGTGGTGATGAAATGACCAAGGGTAATATGAAAGGGATATGGATGGTATGGAAAAAGGTATAAACTAGAAAGCTAACTATGACAAGGATAGACTAGATGGGTGATGAGGTGACTAGTCTAAGGCAAGGTTAAGATAAAAGGTTGATTAGGATAAGATGTGGGCTTTAGATAATATACGAATTCCAAGATTAAATGTGATTAGGATATGTTGGTGATGGGGGATGAATAATGATGGGTGGATATGGTTAGACTAGGATGAGTCAAATACAAGATGGGAGATGAGATAGGTCAATACAAGGATAATATGTACAATGGGATGATGATAAGTTATGTAATACATGATTAGAATATATATATGATCAAGGATGGGTGGATATGGTTAGACTAAGATGAGGCAAAGATAAAATGAGAATATGTATAAGATGATGGATAAGATGTACATGATGAGATGTTAGTGATGGGGGTATGACTAATGATGAGTGGTTCTAATAATAAGAGGGGATAATAAGATGTACAAGAAAACAATTATATTTATAAGAAGGTAAGATAAGGATATGCAAGATGATGATTAGAATTTATAGGTGATAAGAGATGATCAATGATGAGTGGAGATGGTTATACTAGGAGGTGATGAAGACAAGGTTGAGAAAAGTGATGGGGTAGGGACTTAAGACAAGATCTATATGATACATGATTTATGATATGTAAGTGATTAATAGGGTCTAATAATAATATGTGACTAGGAAGATGTATAAAGTATATACAAGATGGTGATGAGGTAAGAACATATAATAAAAATTGTAGGTGATGGGGATGCGGTCAATGATGGGATGAAGATGAGATAAGGGATGGGATAAGATAAGAAGATGATAAAAAGGATTCACAAGGAGATATAAGTTGATAGATATGATGAGGAAAGTTGGGTAGTTAAAATACGTAGATAGGTATATAAGTTTGGGGTGAAAGGATATCTCGACTGACAAACAATATGGGTCTAGCACAATAATCATCTAATCAAGTAAATGACAAACCTATGATTATTAAATTGATGGGTGTATAACTAGATACCTACACCATCTAATGAATTTATGGGTGAGGCTATAGGTTGGTGACCTTTTATGGTATCAACTAAACCCTCTCAACCCCACTTGCACATGATGCCTACTTTGGGGGTGATATTGACTCCTACAGTAGTACATCTGTTACAATTGAAAGGTCCTATGCTATTTTTGCATAGGATCTCTAGGTGCATACCCTATATATGTGAAGGTATATTAGGGCCCAAGTCCATATAGGGTGATGTCTTATGCTTGGTTTAGAGAGTTAACTCTTCCCCTTCATGGATGACATGTATAGGGTCAACTGCTTAGCCTAATGATAGTTGTCTCTAATATTTATACTCCACTAAAACATAGAGTTTAGATTAGTGCATGGTAGTGAAATCCATGGTTAATATCCCCCTTAGATTCTAGAAAGTGCATTGGTGCTAATTATACATCACATTGCCTATAGAAAATAAAATGGGAGGGTTTATAGGTCTTTTTTGATCCCTCAAAAATAATCATAAGGATGTAAGGGGGAGTGCATACATCAACTGTAACCCTAAGAGACAAATAGGTAGACCACAAAATATTAATTAACTGATTAGATTAATATGTGTGATATATTTACAAGATAAAAAAAGATAGACAAGAATATACAAGCACAATATATAAAGCAATGATTAAAATTATTTTATAAAAAAAATTAAGTGCCCAAAATATTCTTTGACAAGGTGACCTGTAAGCACATGGGTTAGTAGTTTAATGAGGGCACTCAAAAGATGGTTCTTGAAACATAAGGATTAGTAGTTTAGATCAATCACTCTTGAGGGGTAACCTATAAAACAAAATGTTAGACCCAAAATATGACCTATAAAAAGATAATGTTAGTAAGACAAAATATTTCACAATATTTACTCCTACAAGAAATAATGTGTTAGTCCAGCCAAACTTAATAAAACACCTTAAAAAGTGTGAGCTAGAATGGGATGGGATGATTTGAGTTAGGTTAGAGAGTCGAGTCAAGGTAAGTGAGTCGGGCTAGGCTAGGAGAAGTCAGGTCATGTTGAGATGAGTTAGGTCAGATAAAGTGAGTCAGGTCAAGTTGGGATGAGTTGGGTTAGTCTAGGTGAGTCAAGTCAGTTAGGATGAGTTTGGATGGGATGATCAAGCTTGTTTGGGGTGATTCAGGTCAGGATGGTCGAGTCAAGTCAGGCAAGTTGAGCCAAGATGAGTTAGGTTGGTCTAAGCAAGTCAGGTTGGGTTGGGTGAGTTGAGTTAGGCTAAGATGAGTCAAGTTAGGCTGAGATGGTCATGTCAGGCTAGGTGAATCAAATTAGGCTAGGAGTCACATCAATATAGAAAGAGTCAGGTTAGGATGAGTCAGGTTGGGGCAAGTCAGGTCAAGATGGTTGAATCAAGTCAAGGTGGTTGAGTTGGGCCTAGATGGTCAAGTTAGGTTAGAAACCTACAAAACCATGAGTCAACATTATAAAACCATGACTTACAATTGAAAACTATGATTTTTAAAGTTGTGATTTTTTAATAACCCTATAAAATAGATCATTAGTGACTAAATAAAATCATGACTTGAACATGCAATATCACTACTCTCAAAACAAAATCACTATTTAAGAGTTGTAGTTTTTTCAAAAGGAAAAAACCTACAAATCTAAAACCATTATTGGTTAAGTCAAGAGGTTGGTTACAAAGTCTTGACTCTTGAGGACAATATCACTAATACACTTGATAATGTCATAATTATCAGTGTAATATCACATATTTGCACCTATACACAAAATTTTCAAAATTCTAAGATTTTATCCCTACAAGTTGATCTTGAAAGCTACCAAAAGGGATTCTAACAAGAAAAATATTTAAATTAGGGTAAATCCTCTCCCACTATGGTCACCAAAAAATAGATTAAAATTTGAGCACAAAGGATTAAACTATACAATTCAATCACTCAAATTTTAAACCACCAGTTAAAGTCTAAAGCCATTAAAACCAAATAAAATGGATGAATATACAATTAAAAACAACATTTAAATCCTAAATCCTAAATTATTTAAACCATGATCAAACAAATTCAAAATAAGAATATTAGGATTAAAATTACCTTGACTCAAATTGACATTATGATGGCATGATATTGGATTTTGATGGTGAATGCTTGATTATAGATTTGGCATGGATTGGTTATGGATTTGTAATTGGTCTTGGTAGATTCAAGTATGCTTGGACATAGATTTGGAATGAATATTCTAGTTGGTTTGGTCATGGTGCAAGCATGTCCTTTTATAGAATAATGGAGGGAATTTTAGGGGAATTGAAAATTATTTAGAA